>OX465295.1:140999994-141252804 GCA_949987735.1 Leucophora obtusa
ACCAATCTTTTTCCTGGGTGTACTATTTTCTTGAGCTTAAGGTTTGGTTTTTATTTATAAAAAGTTTTTTATTTTCGATATTTCGCTACTCCAATGTGTAGCATCTTCAGGAAATAACAATTAATTGAAAAAATTATAAACAATTTCAAAGCTTGAAAAAATTTGAAAAGCATTTGTCAAATATAAATTGTATGTATACATTTATACCAGCAAACAAAGTTTTTGGTATAAAAGTATAACAAACAAAAATAACAATAATTAACAATAAAAAATGTATTAATATAATGTGTTATAAATTAATGTAATGTGTGTTATTTCTTTTGTATTAAATATCTATAATTCTGAGCTACATTTTCAATATCTGCTTTAAAGTTAATTCTATTTGTTGTTGGTGTATTAATTATCTGTAACATTTCTAATATATACCGACGTTTATAATTATGTTCTGTATTTAAAACTGATACATTTTCAAAGTCAGGATAGTGACTGAAATTTGAACAATGAGAAGATAATGCTGTCTTTTGTGAATTAATATGTCTATATTTCTAATCTGATTTATGTCCAGCTATTCTAGTTCTCAATTTATTCTTTGTTGTACCTATATATACCTTATCACAATTCTCTCCGTCATTTCCATTACATGGTATTTTATATACTATATTTGACATGTCCAATTTCTGTATCCTATCCTTTGTCTTACTATATAATTTATTTATTGTATTGTATGATTTAAAAGCTATTCTATATCTATTAGTATCTATTATCTTTGATTTTTCTAAACGTTCTGATATTCCCGGTATATAGACCATAGACTTGTAAATCTTCTGTTCAATTAAATTTCCTGTGTTACTATTCTTCCTAAATTTATATTGATTTATTAATGAAGAAATTAATCCTATCGGAAAATCATTATCTCTTAATAAATTCCTAATTATTACCTCATTCTTTCTATGAAATTTTCTGTCACTAATAGTCAATACTTTTTCTATCAAATTCTTTGCAGTGTTAATAATGATTTTCTTACTATGTTTTGAATAAAAATTAATAATTCTACCTGACGCTGTTGGTTTTTGATACCAATCCATTATCAAATTATTATCTCTTCTTATTACCAAAGTATCTAAATAAGAAAGTTTAGAATCACACTCCTTTTCCATGGTAAACTTAATATCAGGACTAAATGCATTTAATGCTCTTAACATATCATCAATTGCATTTTCAGAAATGATACAAAATAGATCATCCACATATTTAATTATTATCACTGGTCTAACATCAAGTTTTTCAATACAAGTGTCCAATAATTCTTCCATAACTATATCAGCCACAATTGGAGAAGCAGGTGATCCCATTGGAAGTCCTTTCCGTTGTAAATATATCTTCTCACTGTATTGAAAGTATCTATTATCCTCTATACAAAATTTCAAAATACGGAAAAATAAGCCTTTTTCAATAGTTGTATATTCTTTAATAACATTCCATTTTCCCCTTATAATATTCGTTGCCAAATCAACAGGAATACTTGGGAATAAAGAAACTACATCAAAAGAAACTAATTTTTCATCATTCTGTATCTGTTTGTTCAATAATCTATTCTTAAATTCAAGTGAGTTCTTTACATTGTACTTAGATTCTTCTGTAATCTTCTTTAAAATGTTAGTAATGTATTTACAGAGTTCATATGATGGAGAATTAATAAAAGAACAAATTGGTCTCAATGGAAATTCTTCTTTATGAATTTTAGGTAGTCCATATAATCTAGGTGCTGTAGAAATATTAGTCTTAAGTTTAATTTTCTCTGTATTCATAATAATTTTCTTTTTAAAAAGTTCATCAACTAAGTTATTATTAATCTTTTGTAATCTACTCGTTGGATCCCTATTTTGTAAACTATATTTTGTAATATCTCCTACGATATTGTTCATTCTCATATCATAATCTTTTTTCTTTATAGCTACAGTTGTATTTCCCTTATCAGATCTCAATATAAATAAATTCCTATTCTTTTTTAAGAAAATTTCGGCTTCTTTTACCTTATCCAAAATGTATCTATCTCTGTTTGTCAATCTTATTCTATTCAAATGGCTATTAATTACATTTGTTAATCTATTTCTAGCTATTTCTTGTTCTTCCTTATCTGGTATTGTCTGTATACAGTCCTCTGCATCAGTTATCATATTCAACTTCGGAAAATCTTCTCTTTTAACTGGTAATGCATGTTTGTGTCCTAATGAAAGTATCCACTGTACGTCTGTCGGAATATCTAAGTCAGTCTTATTAATAAACCATTTCTTATTTAATCTAATTCCTAACTCTTTCCTTTGTATTTCCCTTAAACATTCAAATTTCCTTTTATGAACTCTTCTTACCTTCTCATTAAATGATGTTACAATTATCTCTTGATATCTTAAAAATTCTCTCATTTCAGTTTCAGTTAAATATCTCTCTAAATTATTTTTTTTTTATCAATTCTATCTCACTTTGAAAATGTTTCAGTAATTGGTGTTTTTCTTTTAATGTTAATCTTAAAATTTTGTTGTGTAAATCTTGTATATAATTATGAATATTGTTCTGAATCGCCAAAAGTCCCTCCATCTTAAAAATATTTGAGACATTCTTGGTAGAATTTGAGATAAATTTTGGTATAATTCCGGTATTTCTGCAACGTATCAAGAAAGTTATTGTAGACTTTACTTTGATAATTTTATCCCTTATTGTCTTGAATTTATTGATTAACATTCTGACTTGTGTGTTCTTTTTGAAATTGTTGTAATTCATCTTATATTTTTATATCTTCTGCTCTTGATTTTGTAAATTCTTTTCGTTTATTTAACCTTCTTTTTTAATTTTTAACTCTACTATTTTCTTGAGCTTAAGGTTTGGTTTTTATTTATAAAAAGTTTTTTATTTTCGATATTTCGCTACTCCAATGTGTAGCATCTTCAGGAAATAACAATTAATTGAAAAAATTATAAACAATTTCAAAGCTTGAAAAAATTTGAAAAGCATTTGTCAAATATAAATTGTATGTATACATTTATACCAGCACACAAAGTTTTTGGTATAAAAGTATAACAAACAAAAATAACAATAATTAACAATAAAAAATGTATTAATATAATGTGTTATAAATCAATGTAATGTGTGTTATTTCTTTTGTATTAAATATCTATAATTCTGAGCTACATTTTCAATATCTGCTTTAAAGTTAATTCTATTTGTTATTGGTGTATTAATTATCTATAACATTTCTAATATATACCGACGTTTATAATTATATTCTGTATTTAAAACTGATACATTTTCAAAGTCAGGATAGTGACTGAAATTTGAACAATGAGAAGATAATGCTGTCTTTTGTGAATTAATATGTCTATATTTTTGATCTGATTTATGTCCAGCTATTCTAGTTCTCAATTTATTCTTTGTTGTACCTATATATACCTTATCACAATTCTCTCCGTCATTTCCATTACATGGTATTTTATATACTATATTTGACATGTCCAATTTCTGTATCCTATCCTTTGTCTTACTATATAATTTATTTATTGTATTGTATGATTTAAAAGCTATTCTATATCTATTAGTATCTATTATCTTTGATTTTTCTAAACGTTCTGATATTCCCGGTATATAGACCATAGACTTGTAAATCTTCTGTTCAATTAAATTTCCTGTGTTACTATTCTTCCTAAATTTATATTGATTTATTAATGAAGAAATTAATCCTATCGGAAAATCATTATCTCTTAATAAATTCCTAATTATTACCTCATTCTTTTTATGAAATTTTCTGTCACTAATAGTCAATACTTTTTCTATCAAATTCTTTGCAGTGTTAATAATGATTTTCTTACTATGTTTTGAATAAAAATTAATAATTCTACCTGACGCTGTTGGTTTTTGATACCAATCCATTATCAAATTATTATCTCTTCTTATTACCAAAGTATCTAAATAAGAAAGTTTAGAATCACACTCCTTTTCCATGGTAAACTTAATATCAGGACTAAATTCATTTAATGCTCTTAACATATCATCAATTGCATTTTCAGAAATGATACAAAATAGATCATCCACATATTTAATCATTATCACTGGTCTAACATCAAGTTTTTCAATACAAGTGTCCAATAATTCTTCCATAACTATATCAGCCACAATTGGAGAAGCAGGTGATCCCATTGGAAGTCCTTTCCGTTGTAAATATATCTTCTCACTGTATTGAAAGTATCTATTATCCTCTATACAAAATTTCAAAATACGGAAAAATAAGCCTTTTTCAATAGTTGTATATTCTTTAATAACATTCCATTTTCCCCTTATAATATTCATTGTTTTATTTTTATATATTTTCAGGTGGTGGACGGCTTTCAGAAAATTGAGTTGAAAAATATGCCCCCTGCTCCAGAAAAAATTGAATTTTCCACCGATTCCAAGTACTTATACGACATGGCCCATGCAATTTCTAGCGGCGTGGTTTCAGTGGATCTGGCAAACATCAAACCAGGGAAAATTGTACATTCTCGGTGGCTCACCAAGGCCGCTAGACTATTACGATTATATGTGACAACGGAAAATCCAGATGCAAATTTAAGAATACTGTTTGAATTTATAATTACATGTTATGTGCCAATGTACTTCAGTATCAAGTATTACAGCTCTGTCGTGTACGGTAGTAGATTATTTTTCAAATTCATTAGTTGGTCAAGATTTCTAGAACCTCGTTTACGCAAAATTGTCAATAAAGTAATTACAGATAATTCATATTATGCGCATTCGGAAAATATCTTGTTATAAATGTTGTTTGATGATAGCAAAGAAAAGCGCGACTGTGCTATCAAGATAATTCTACGCTATCGAACCGATGTTGACGACCCAACGGGACTTGGAGCTTATAAAAAACCAGATATAAACTTTTATTGCACAAGTTACACGGAAATGATCAATATGAATGACATAAATGACGTATTTGAACCACCATTCACGCGAAGCATTCCATACGATACTTTGAAAGAATATTTAAATCAAGATGATCCACCGTTTAATGATCCAAAAATTCCATCACACATACAAGAAACAGAACGACACATTCAATTGCTAGCTAGCGTTTCCAAACGAGTTATACCGGAAAATGTAGAGGCTGTTATGGCGACGACATTAGAGAGCCGTGCGAAATTGCCCAGACTTGAAAGCAAAAAAGACTTCAAACAGTAATTTCTTATTTTTTCTTTTCTATTACTAAGTTAAATTAATTTTTTCATTTACATATGTTCTGACTAAATAAATTTCTAAGGAGAAAAAATAAATAAAATAATAAAAATAAATAAAATAAATAAAAAATAATAAAATAAAGTGCCAAAAACGGTGATTTTTTAAAATGTTTGTATGGGGAACCCCCCAGGGGAGTTCCAGGGGGTGTGCCAATGGCATGGGTGGATCGGCCCTCCAAAGTTAGTGGGGGTCGGTCATACATTTGGACTCGATTGGGGCACTCTAAATGGGTCAAAGTGGGATTTTTCAAAACTTGACCCTACGGGACAAAAGTCAACAGTTGGGGGGTAGTAGAATTCATTTTAGAGGTATGGTTCCTTCGGCAAAGTTTCTTATTTTGATCCCTAGAATACGATTTTCCCTGAGCCATGGGCGATTTTTTTGCCTCCCCACAAATCGACCCGGCCTAATGGACATATATGGATGCATGTATGGAGACTTATGCATCCATGTATGGAAATGCATGCATGTTTATGAGAATGCACGAACATACATTAAACATACATTAAAATATGTATGTCGATTTTTACCTGGGATTGTAAATTTTTAAAAAAATATTTTATTTTTTACGATTTTCAAAATTTTTCTCATTTTAACCCTACAATGTTCTGAGGAAATTGTAATTACTTAAATATTTTCCAACCGATTTTGGATTTTTGTACATTACCCGAAAGGTAATTCAGTCTGCATTATGATTCCATTTACATTTTCCAAAAATACAGTTATTTAAGAGCCAGTATTTTCAAAAAAGGCGAAAAAGTGATTTTTCTGCCTTGTAAATCGTATTTCAAACTTCAGGGCCAATGCGGCACGTGTTCCCGTTAAATTTTTTGCGTGGTGTATTTTTATACCAAAAGGCACATTTCTGGGGAAGGACGGCCTTAAATCGCAAGTTGAAAAATAAGGTCAACCCTAATGGGCATATTCGCACGCTGATCACAAGTACAGTTTACAAATGTTTATATATTTTTGGTGAAATTATCTTCATCGTACGCTACAGGTCGCTAATATGAAGATATTTCAATTAAATTTGGTACTCTGATTTACATGGACCCACATTCATGTCAGAAACTAGTAGGAAAAACCTGGAGACTTAAGCCTAAGCTTTTTCACTGGATTTATACAGCTATTGTGAGACCCGTTGTGTCTTATGGTAGTCATGTAATACACTGATAAGATTTCTAAGATAAACAGAATTGTGCTATTAAGTCTTACAGGCGCCATGGGCACTACGTCAACGGAAGCACTGGAAATAATTTTGAACATAACTTCATTGGATTTATACGTAAGAGATGTTGCCAGAACTACTCTCACTAGACTGAAGCACACGGGATATCTGGAAACCAGACAAGTGCGTCATATGGATATTTGTCTGAACTTAGGCGATAATGTTGGATTGATTGATTGATTGATTGATTATGTTATCTCCTACAGCGTAACGGATGTAAGATTTAATGTGATTATCCCAACTTTTGATGACTGGTTAAAAGGTTATGTTGAGTGGTCACAAGTTAATGTATTCACCGATGGATCCAAAACGTCTTCTGGTACGGGTAGTGGTTTTCATTGCTCGGAACTGGACATCAATGGATCATTTCGCTTGAGAGATGAATGTAGTATTGTTCAGGCTGAAATTTCAATGATGCCGATATATAAATGCGATATCAGCTTTTTCATTGATAATCAGGCGGCTATTATGGCTCTTAATTCGGATAATATCAGGACTAAGGTAGTCCGCCACTGCCACAGGGAGCCTAAGGTTCTCAGCGGGCAGCATAAAGTTAGACTGTGCTGGGTACCAGTACACAAGGATATTCTAGGAAACGAAAGGCCAGATAAGCTTGCCAAAACCGGAGCCATTCTACCAATCGAGGCTGCGGACAGGGATGTTTATCCTCCACTCTCCCTTCTTTATGAACGGATAAGACACGACACAAAAAATAGTTGGATATGTAGATGGTCAGTTTCAGGAAGTAGCATGCAGACAAAATTATTATGGGATGAAAAATTGGTCAAGTATAGTAACGCTCTTCTGAAATGGAAAGACGTCAGCTCCGAATGGTGATAAATCTTATTACGGGTCACAATACTCTAGGTAAGCATATGGTAAGAATTGGAAGGATGGACGACGATACATGCAGATGGTGCAGGGAAGCTGTGGAGGACAGCTATCACTTCTTGTGTGAATGCCCTGCACTTACATCAAGATTTCAAATTGGAATGCTTAATTGGAAGCACTGCTATGATATGGAACAAGTAAAAGGGGAATCATAATGGACCTACAGTAGTGGACTAAAGTGGATACTTATTTGAATATTTTTAAATCTGTATTAATAACTTTTGTTCAATTTGTGATATCCAAGCGTAGTTTTTCCAGTTTTTGAAGTGGCCAGGTCAGAGCCCCGATTTACATCCCATCGAGAATTGAGGGCAATTGTCAAAACAAGACTCTCCCAATGCGAGTGAGCACCGACCAACTTAGATGATCTTTGGTCAGGAGTTTCAGCGGAATGGGCTAATATTCCACCTCATACTATTAAAAATCTCGTGGAAAGCATTCCTTCTCGCATAAAATCTGTTTTAAAGAACAAAGGACTTTGGACAAAATATTAAAGAAAGAACTTGCGGAAAATTTCAAATATGAACAATACTGGATAAAAGCGGTCACAATTTGCAATTATTTGTTTCATTAACTTCTTAATGATATAGTCTACTGTATTTAGGTTTTTATTGAAGAAGAATGTTTCAGTTTTATGCTTTAAAAAAAATCATTTAAGTTTCTATAATAAAATAAAAATTATAACAAATTTCGAAAAATCTTGGATTAATGTATCCACTTTAGTCCACTACTGTATATGCGTCTCTACGGGCAGTGGTTTATGTTATCATAACTGCCGCATCCCTTATAACCTAACCTACATGGACCGACACCTACAAAAAAAATTTTGTTCTCCCAACCGAATCGTTCTATTGCTGGAACCGATAATTGGGTTGTCACAAGCCTATCTCTGTCGTTCCAACTGAAATAGGGTTGTGGCAACCGAAATAGGGATGTGGCAACCGAAATAGAGTTTGAACAACCGATTTTTCGATTGCAGCAACCGAACGGTTCGGTTGGAACCAAATTCGGTTTGGACGACAAATTTTTTTTGTAGGTGCATGAACAAATTTTATTGATTTCACATAGGATCGGTCTAAATTTGGACATATGCCCAACAGAACCATATTTGCGATTATCTCTTAAATAAACCTAACATTAAATAGGTAAAATCAAATACTCCTAACATTTTTATAATTTTTGATCATTTTATATTTATAACTCTACTATTTTCTTGAGCTTAAGGTTTGGTTTTTATTTATAAAAAGTTTTTTATTTTCGATATTTCGCTACTCCAATGTGTAGCATCTTCAGGAAATAACAATTAATTGAAAAAATTATAAACAATTTCAAAGCTTGAAAAAATTTGAAAAGCATTTGTCAAATATAAATTGTATGTATACATTTATACCAGCAAACAAAGTTTTTGGTATAAAAGTATAACAAACAAAAATAACAATAATTAACAATAAAAAATGTATTAATATAATGTGTTATAAATTAATGTAATGTGTGTTATTTCTTTTGTATTAAATATCTATAATTCTGAGCTACATTTTCAATATCTGCTTTAAAGTTAATTCTATTTGTTGTTGGTGTATTAATTATCTGTAACATTTCTAATATATACCTACGTTTATAATTATGTTCTGTATTTAAAACTGATACATTTTCAAAGTCAGGATAGTGACTTAAATTTGAACAATGAGAAGATAATGCTGTCTTTTGTGAATTAATATGTCTATATTTCTGATCTGATTTATGTCTAGCTATTCTAGTTCTCAATTTATTCTTTGTTGTACCTATATACACCTTATCACAATTCTCTCTGTCATTTCCATTACATGGTATTTTATATACTATATTTGACATGTCCAATTTTTGTATCCTATCCTCTGTCTTACTATATAATTTATTTATTGTATTGTATGATTTAAAAGCTATTCTATATCTATTAGTATCTATTATCTTTGATTTTTCTAAACGTTCTGATATTCCCGGTATATAGACCATAGACTTGTAAATCTTCTGTTCAATTAAATTTCCTGTGTTACTATTCTTCCTAAATTTATATTGATTTATTAATGAAGAAATTAATCCTATCGGAAAATCATTATCTCTTAATAAATTCCTAATTATTTCCTCATTCTTTCTATGAAATTTTCTGTCACTAATAGTCAATACTTTTTCTATCAAATTCTTTGCAGTGTTAATAATGATTTTCTTACTATGTTTTGAATAAAAATTAATAATTCTACCTGACGCTGTTTGTTTTTGATACCAATCCATTATCAAATTATTATCTCTTCTTATTACCAAAGTATCTAAATAAGAAAGTTTAGAATCACACTCCTTTTCCATGGTAAACTTAATATCAGGACTAAATTCATTTAATGCTCTTAACATATCATCAATTGCATTTTCAGAAATGATACAAAATAGATCATCCACATATTTAATCATTATCACTGGTCTAACATCAAGTTTTTCAATACAAGTGTCCAATAATTCTTCCATAACTATATCAGCCACAATTGGAGAAGCAGGTGATCCCATTGGAAGTCCTTTCCGTTGTAAATATATCTTCTCACTGTATTGAAAGTATCTATTATCCTCTATACAAAATTTCAAAATACGGAAAAATAAGCCTTTTTCAATAGTTGTATATTCTTTAATAACATTCCATTTTCCCCTTATAATATTCATTGCCAAATCAACAGGAATACTTGGGAATAAAGAAACTACATCAAAAGAAACTAATTTTTCATCATTCTGTATCTGTTTGTTCAATAATCTATTCTTAAATTCAAGTGAGTTCTTTACATTGTACTTAGATTCTTCTGTAATCTTCTTTAAAATGTTAGTAATGTATTTACAGAGTTCATATGATGGAGAATTAATAAAAGAACAAATTGGTCTCAATGGAAATTCTTCTTTATGAATTTTAGGTAGTCCATATAATCTAGGTGCTGTAGAAATATTAGTCTTAAGTTTAATTTTCTCTGTATTCATAATAATTTTCTTTTTAAAAAGTTCATCAACTAAGTTATTATTAATCTTTTGTAATCTACTCGTTGGATCCCTATTTTGTAAACTATATTTTGTAATATCTCCTACGATATTGTTCATTCTCATATCATAATCTTTTTTCTTTATAGCTACAGTTGTATTTCCCTTATCAGATCTCAATATAAATAAATCCCTATTCTTTTTTAAGAAAATTTCGGCTTCTTTTACCTTATCCAAAATGTATCTATCTCTGTTTGTCAATCTTATTCTATTCAAATGGCTATTAATTACATTTGTTAATCTATTTCTAGCTATTTCTTGTTCTTCCTTATCTGGTATTGTCTGTATACAGTCCTCTGCATCAGTTATCATATTCAACTTCGGAAAATCTTCTCTTTTAACTGGTAATGCATGTTTGTGTCCTAATGAAAGTATCCACTGTACGTCTGTCGGAATATCTAAGTCAGTCTTATTAATAAACCATTTCTTATTTAATCTAATTCCTAACTCTTTCCTTTGTATTTCCCTTAAACATTCAAATTTCCTTTTATGAACTCTTCTTACCTTCTCATTAAATGATGTTGCAATTATCTCTTGATATCTTAAAAATTCTCTCATTTCAGTTTCAGTTAAATATCTCTCTAAATTATTTTTTATCAATTCTATCTCACTTTGAAAATGTTTCAGTAATTGGTGTTTTTCTTTTAATGTTAATCTTAAAATTTTGTTGTGTAAATCTTGTATATAATTATGAATATTGTTCTGAATCGCCAAAAGTCCCTCCATCTTAAAAATATTTGAGACATTCTTGGTAGAATTTGAGATAAATTTTGGTATAATTCCGGTATTTCTGCAACGTATCAAGAAAGTTATTGTAGACTTTACTTTGATAATTTTATCCCTTATTGTCTTGAATTTATTGATTAACATTCTGACTTGTGTGTTCTTTTTGAAATTGTTGTAATTCATCTTATATTTTTATATCTTCTGCTCTTGATTTTGTAAATTCTTTTCGTTTATTTAACCTTCTTTTTTAATTTTTAACTCTACTATTTTCTTGAGCTTAAGGTTTGGTTTTTATTTATAAAAAGTTTTTTATTTTCGATATTTCGCTACTCCAATGTGTAGCATCTTCAGGAAATAACAATTAATTGAAAAAATTATAAACAATTTCAAAGCTTGAAAAAATTTGAAAAGCATTTGTCAAATATAAATTGTATGTATACATTTATACCAGCAAACAAAGTTTTTGGTATAAAAGTATAACAAACAAAAATAACAATAATTAACAATAAAAAATGTATTAATATAATGTGTTATAAATTAATGTAATGTGTGTTATTTCTTTTGTATTAAATATCTATAATTCTGAGCTACATTTTCAATATCTGCTTTAAAGTTAATTCTATTTGTTGTTGGTGTATTAATTATCTGTAACATTTCTAATATATACCTACGTTTATAATTATGTTCTGTATTTAAAACTGATACATTTTCAAAGTCAGGATAGTGACTTAAATTTGAACAATGAGAAGATAATGCTGTCTTTTGTGAATTAATATGTCTATATTTCTGATCTGATTTATGTCTAGCTATTCTAGTTCTCAATTTATTCTTTGTTGTACCTATATACACCTTATCACAATTCTCTCTGTCATTTCCATTACATGGTATTTTATATACTATATTTGACATGTCCAATTTTTGTATCCTATCCTTTGTCTTACTATATAATGAATATTATAAGGGGAAAATGGAATGTTATTAAAGAATATACAACTATTGAAAAAGGCTTATTTTTCCGTATTTTGAAATTTTGTATAGAGGATAATAGATACTTTCAATACAGTGAGAAGATATATTTACAACGGAAAGGACTTCCAATGGGATCACCTGCTTCTCCAATTGTGGCTGATATAGTTATGGAAGAATTATTGGACACTTGTATTGAAAAACTTTATGTTAGACCAGTGATAATGATTAAATATGTGGATGATCTATTTTGTATCATTTCTGAAAATGCAATTGATGATATGTTAAGAGCATTAAATGAATTTAGTCCTGATATTAAGTTTACCATGGAAAAGGAGTGTGATTCTAAACTTTCTTATTTAGATACTTTGGTAATAAGAAGAGATAATAATTTGATAATGGATTGGTATCAAAAACAAACAGCGTCAGGTAGAATTATTAATTTTTATTCAAAACATAGTAAGAAAATCATTATTAACACTGCAAAGAATTTGATAGAAAAAGTATTGACTATTAGTGACAGAAAATTTCATAGAAAGAATGAGGAAATAATTAGGAATTTATTAAGAGATAATGATTTTCCGATAGGATTAATTTCTTCATTAATAAATCAATATAAATTTAGGAAGAATAGTAACACAGGAAATTTAATTGAACAGAAGATTTACAAGTCTATGGTCTATATACCGGGAATATCAGAACGTTTAGAAAAATCAAAGATAATAGATACTAATAGATATAGAATAGCTTTTAAATCATACAATACAATAAATAAATTATATAGTAAGACAAAGGATAGGATACAAAAATTGGACATGTCAAATATAGTATATAAAATACCATGTAATGGAAATGACAGAGAGAATTGTGATAAGGTGTATATAGGTACAACAAAGAATAAATTGAGAACTAGAATAGCTAGACATAAATCAGATCAGAAATATAGACATATTAATTCACAAAAGACAGCATTATCTTCTCATTGTTCAAATTTAAGTCACTATCCTGACTTTGAAAATGTATCAGTTTTAAATACAGAACATAATTATAAACGTAGGTATATATTAGAAATGTTACAGATAATTAATACACCAACAACAAATAGAATTAACTTTAAAGCAGATATTGAAAATGTAGCTCAGAATTATAGATATTTAATACAAAAGAAATAACACACATTACATTAATTTATAACACATTATATTAATACATTTTTTATTGTTAATTATTGTTATTTTTGTTTGTTATACTTTTATACCAAAAACTTTGTTTGCTGGTATAAATGTATACATACAATTTATATTTGACAAATGCTTTTCAAATTTTTTCAAGCTTTGAAATTGTTTATAATTTTTTCAATTAATTGTTATTTCCTGAAGATGCTACACATTGGAGTAGCGAAATATCGAAAATAAAAAACTTTTTATAAATAAAAACCAAACCTTAAGCTCAAGAAAATAGTAGAGTTAAAAATTAAAAAAGAAGGTTAAATAAACGAAAAGAACATTTTATATTTAGACAAAATGTTCTATTAACCCATTTGAGTTTAGAATCAAAACATTAATTGGCTATCAACCAAACTGGTGTAGGGGATTATATAGTCGGCATGACCGACTTTAATTTCTTTACGCATTTTTATGTAAATTTTTCTGTTCCCAAATTATTGAAATTAAAAGACTTATGCCCGATTTCTGAATGTCCAGTTAGCTACTAACTGTGACCTTAGGTTACTAATTTTTTGATCTTTCCCATACAAATTTTGAATTTAAATGTTGCCAAAATTTACTTACACATTCAGTCATCGGACCTTAAAGTGGTTAGAACTTTAATAAAGTTGACTTATTCTAAACGTGTGTATTTACATACATTTGTATGAAATCGCTCTTTTCCTTAAATAACACAGTACAACAGCCAATCTGGGGGGTGAGAAATTCCAAGTCAGGGTGATGGGACTAGGTCAGTATAGTAAAACCCTCAAAGGGTTTGGCGTTCGTATGTGTCATTTTTTTTTATGACCTTTTAAATTTTTTCCTTATCTTGATGTTTTTTCGCTTAGTTGTAACATTTTGGCAAAAACGTAGTTTCACATAACTCGAGAACCACTTGTCCGATTTTGATGAAACAAATTTAGAAAAATTTAGAATTACAATTTCTTTAATCCGTTTATATAACGTTTTTCTTTATAATCAACAGTTTTGCCGATAAAAATAAATTTGTGGAGAAAAAAAAATATTTTTTTGCCTAAAAATTAAATTTTTTTTTTTTTAAATTCATAAAAAATCCAAAACGGAAAAAAGGATCAAGTGTTATTAATTTCATGTAAAGTCACATAACCTATAAACAAAATTTAACGCGTTCTGCTTTTATTTACAATTAAGTGAAGGTATCCCATTTTGACAAGAATATTGATATTTGTTTTTATTCAAAAAAGTGTCATTTATCGCCTTTTTCATAAATTTTCCCCAATAACTCCAGACTTCTGGCCATAAACTACTAAAAAAATTAAGTAAACATTTTTATAATTTTTTATTTTTATTTTATTTATTTATTTTTATTTATTTTAATAAATATTGCCTAGACTTTTTGGATGGTGGTTGTTCGGGACTAGTGGCATCGCATTCATCGCTATCATCAGTTTCTGAACCACACATAATGTCAATGTGTGACTCCACTGTTGGCCCTCCTGCATCTCCTGAAAATTCTTTATCATCAAGATCATCCTTGTCTTGCCACACTAACTTACTCCACCAGCAAATTTCCGCAATTATTGCATTCGGCGACTTTTTGCCTCTATATCTGTAAGTTTTTGTTTTATTAAAATGAGTTTGAAAAAATAAAAAATCAGTATTACCTCATTTCAAATGGCATAGCAACTTGATGATAGCGTTCACCTTGTTCATCAGATTCGGTAGCCAATTGTTTGCTGAAGTAGTCCAGATGATGATGTAAATAATGGATTTTCAAGGACATGTGGACACCAATTTCCGAGAATGCTCTTAACATCCTTGCGACAGAAACATCGTAGTTGTTAGAACGATGCTTTCCCAACAAGCCTTCTATTACTTCTTTGATTGCCTGCCATGCATTCAATTCAGTTTCAATCAAAATATTGTTGAATGCGTCACTTTTAATCAGCTTTCGTATATCTGGACCATTTAGTACGCCTGATTGGAAAAAATTAATTTGTTAAGATGGAAAATCATGGGAAATGAATGTGATATTATAACTTACCTTCTTTAATTTTACTTTCGCTGAGTCTCGGGTAAATTAGTTTCAAACACAAGAAAACTTCATCTCTTTTGGCGACAGTTTTGATAAAATTCTTAACAATTCCAAGTTTAATATGCAGTGGAGGCAGCAATATCTTCTCCTTCGGCACTAGAGGCTCATGAATAATATTGGCCGTTTGTAACCTGCTGTGCTCTCTGAGTTTCCATCCGTGGCATGCATATTGGTCACCGGAAAATCGTGTGTCCCAATCGCACAAAAAGCACATATATTTTATATAGCCGCTTTGAAGACCGCAAAGCATTGCTACAACTTTTAAATCGCAGCATATGCGCCACATATGTTTGGCGTAGTTAACCATTTTTAAAATATTTTCCAGTGCATCATATGTTTCTTTCGTTTCTGTACTGTAGGCGATTGGAACTGAAGGTTTTTTATTGGTCTTATGCAGTAAAACCGCCTTCAAGCTGAGTTTTGAACTGTCAATAAATAATCTCCAGTCATCTGCTTCATATTTTATTTCCATTGCGTCCATCAATTTTCCTACATCCGGGCAATATGCAGAAGTTTTTTTATCATTCACAAGGAATAAACTTTGGAGTGTTGCCTGACGACTTCGATAAGCTGTGACTTTCACACCGGGTGCCAACAAATTGTTTGATTTCAAAATGGAAGCCAGCTCTTCCGATTTATGCTGTGTTAATTCCAACTTGGCAACAATTGAATCAAGCTTATTTTGATTTATTAAAATTGGCTCATTGGATACTGATGGCTCATATGGGGAATCATCACGTGCATGATATGTCGGAGCAGTCGTAGAAGAGAAAATATCTGGGCTAGAAGCTTTGGCACAGGAATGTGGTCCGAATGAGGCAATGGTGTTGCGGCACTTGCAACACCAACGTAATTATGCCATTTTCTTATCCTTTTTGCGGCTCCTTTATTCGCACATGCATAGCAATTCAATGGATTGTGACCTTCGCCAGGATTAGTCCAAGTCATTGGGATACCGAATGGCATACTTTCACGTCTTCTATTTTTCCAATCCATTAGACGGTTGTAGCAGCTTTTACACACTATATTTGGTACCCAATTTTCGTTCACTATAACATTTTGGTTGAAGTACATCTCGTATGTTTGAACAAAATCAGTACTGAAATTTCCCCTTTTTTTATGTGTTGAGGCATATTGACCACAGCAGTAGCAAAAGCTATTTATATCTGGCTTGCACAGTTCCATATTCTGTTCTCTTTTGTTCACTTTTAAAAAACTGGAGAAAAATCAATTTTACTGTTCGCGTTCGTCGGCATTTGTTGAATGACAAAAATCACAGAACCAGTGTGAGAAAGAGAAGAAGTATAATGACAATGCATGTTTTATGTGAACATTACAGAACCAGTGTTGCCACATCAATATTTATCTTTTAGTACAGTAGAAAAATATGAGAGAGTTCGGCTTGTGAGTGTCAATGTTTTCTCCAAATAATGTTGTGCATATCTGGAGCAAATTTTTGAAATTCATACACTTACCTAATTGTGAATAAATGAGAAACGCGTGCATCGATTTTCATGATCTATGCCTTTTTTTGCTCATGAGTTATGTGACTTTACGCGAAAGTAATTAGTTTTGGCACTTTTTTCCATTTTGGATTTTTTATGAATTTTTAAAAAAAAATATTTAAATTTTTAGGCAAAAAATACTTTTTTCCCTTCATACATTCATTTTTAACTTCGAAAGTGTTGCACATATAGGAAAACGGTATAGAAACAGATTAGAGAAATTGTAATTCTAAATTTTTCTAAATTTGTTTCATCAAAATCGGACAAGTGGTTCTCGAGTTATGTTAAACTACGTTTTTGCCAAAATGTTACAACTAAGCGAAAAAACATCAAGATAAGGAAAAAATTTAAAAGGTCATAAAAAAAATGACACATACGAACGCCAAACCCTTTGAGGGTTTTACTATACTGACCTAGTACCATCACCCTGACTTGGAATTTCTCACCCCCCAGACAATAATCCCAAAAATGTTCCATAGTGTAATTGATAATATCGCAACGCTGTTTCAGTATTTAATTAAAACTGGGGTATAATTTTTTGGTTTTAGTTTTAATAGCCACCATAATTAAAGCTTTAATAAATGTTTTGGCATAATTAAACTATGCAACAGAAAATATATGTACTCATGTATCACTAAACGATGGTTCAATTTATAACCAAAAATTTTAGATCCTTTTAAGCATATTTCTTCTTTTATTAAACATTTTTAAAAATATATTAAATGACGGTGGTTTTAATATGCCCTTTAAATTGTTAAAAAAAAAATTGAGATAGCAACTGAGAAAAAACACCATTAATTCCTACATGTTGAATTTGACGCGTGGTCGGTCCACTTTTTTAATTATGCCGGCATTAAAACTCATTTTTTAAATGCACATTAACTTTGTTAAATCATCTAACACTCCATCACCAGCAGATAGCAACAACAAGACAATGTTTAGTCCTTTTATGTTACTGTAGTGAAAACCATTTTAATGGGAGGCATAATTTAAATTTAATTGATTTGCCTGGCCAATGGTTGTAATTGTACCACGACGCACTCGCTCTCCATCAGATGTATGTAGTACATCTAGTAAAATGCTAAACAAAAAAAAATAATATTATACAATATATAGATTGAAACGTTTAGATATATGACTTGTATATTGTTTGTACAGTCATTAAGGGTATAACAACAGCAAAAAAAGGATATGAAACTTTTTTTGTTTTGAAATTACCCTTAAATAAATACTAACAAATTTGCGGTTTGTGTTAGAAGAAGGTTATAAACAAAAAGCAATTCAGCTTTTCAAAATTGATTTTTTTTCTTTTATTTCTACTCATTTATATTAAATAATAAGTCACAGTTAAACCTTGACGAGGTGGAACAAAAATATCTAGACCACCTGATAAGACAGACAACAGTTTAAAACTGTTATTCTACGTTATTTTATTTATATAAACTGACTTGAGCCCAAAAATGATCAATGGCTAAAAAACTAAATTTCCTTGCAATATTTTGCTTTTTCATTGCAGGTGTTTTCAGGCACGTAGCTATACAGGTGCATTCAGGCTCGAGCCCCCTAGCCCCCCAAATTATTTGACAAATTTTAAAAAGTAACAAAATACGTCAAAGTAACAATTTTCTTTAAAAAATTAAATAAAAAATATTTATTTTTTGTGGAAATCAAATAGGAAATGGCCAAGTTTCTGAAATTTTCATAAATAAAATAGACTTTAAATTCAATTGCGAAAACTGTTTCCTATTATTTTTTTAAGCTGATTAGTGCCCATATAAACTGTTTTTCTTTACGGATTTTTTTTTAAAAACTCCTTACAGTTATGTTTGGTAGGCATAATCAAAGTCGTTAGAAAATGAGAATGCAATGCTCTCATTTATTGAGAAAAAATTTATAAAATTTGGCTGCAAATAGGATACTGAAATTTTTTTTGCACCTTTGATTTGATAAGTGGCTAATTTTTATTGTTACACTCTCAGAACAACTCCATTGTGGCAACGCAATTTTTTGCCAACCGAATTGATTCGGTTGCTGCAAGCTTTTAATTTGGTTGCAGCAACCGAATTCAGTTGTGGCACCCGAATTCTATTTCAATTCGGTTGCGACAACCGAATTATCGGTTGTCACAACTGAATTATGAGGTTGCGGCAACCTAGTCAATTCGGTTGTCACAATGGAATTACTTTGAGAGTGTACTACTAATAGTTTTCGTCATAATTATTATAATTTAAACATAAAATTGATAAATTAATCTTTGGTTTTCCTTAAAAATTAACGATTTTCTGCTTGCAGGCACAAACTATCCCAGCAGAAATTACTGCTTGCTTGGAAGCAGTTTTGTCAGGGAAAGTTGAGCAGTGAAGCGATTGCATTAATGATGATATCATGCCTGATTTTTGTTCGAGATAGCTCGCGTAAAAGTACTTGTTTCGAGATCCGAAAAGGCATGAATTCACTGCTTTTAATTAGTGCTCCTGTTTTTCTTTTAAAATGTCGATAATTCATGCCTTCTCGGAAGTGCACACAGAAAACAGATTCGTAGTTCCAACCGAATTTTTCGCCAACCGAATTTTTGAAGTTCCAGGTACAATCACTTTTATTTATTTTTAATACCATTGTAACTACCGAAATTTATTTACAATTTTTGAATTTTTGTTGTGTTAATAGATTACTTTAAAGTTTGTGGATTATAAATTCTATAAATAGAAAAATACGGTCCACAAAATTTATTTAAAAATTAAAATTTTTTTATGTCGCTAACTGGGATCGAACCGGCGACCCTCCTCTTGTCAGCCCATCGCTTTCCCTCTAAGCTAAGCTCTATTAAAATTTTTTTAGTCAAATTTCCAATTTGAATTTCTTCAGGTTTGAATATTTTGTCTATAAATAAAATTATATCAACAACAGAAATTCAGTTGTGTCTTTTAATTTGAAAAAAAAAAAATAAAAAAAATCTATATCGCGAACCGGGATTGAACCGGCGACATTCCGTTTGTCAGCCCATTGCTTTTCCTCTAGGCTAAACTCGACATAAATTTTTTTTGTCAAATTTCAAATTTGAATTTCTTCAGGTTGAAATTTTGAATATTTTGTTTTTGAATAAAATTATATTCACAACAGAAAATCAATTGTGTCTTTTAATTTGAATCAATAAAAAAATTATTTAAAAAAAATGCAATGCCTTGGTTGAGGTTTGAACTCAAATCTATAAGGCTATAAGGCTGTGTCTCTACCTCCTGCGCCACAGATACTTACGTTTAGTTGTTGTCTAACTTAGAATTTAAACACGCATATGTATGCAACGAAAAATATGATAGATTCCAAAATTTTATTATGATAAATAAAATTTCTGTTCCTTGTCTCAATATATTATTACAATTACCAAAATAATGGAAATTAATGATTAAAGCTACTAAAGTTAATAAAAAATTTTAAATTGATTGGAAAAACTAATACTTTGGATAGAGTGGTCGATTTTATTGAAACACAACTGATACTAGATTTTTGCTGCCGATATTTTATTCGAATGACTAATTCTTCCATAAATTGGTGGTTGTTGGTATTGAAGGTAATGTGGAAGTTAGTATTTTTTCAGTATTGGTTAGAAAAGCCAATATTTTGGATAATGTGACAGTGTTTTGGTTCATCATATATATTTTCTATTCACAAATAAATATAACTTTCCTGATGATGAATTTTAAATAACTGCAATTAAAATTATTGAATGATGAAAATATTTCGTTGGTTCCGATAGAATTCCAACCAATTTATTTTCTGTGTGTGCATATTATAAAGCTTTTCAAATATTTAAAATCATGCCTTCTCAGAAGCACAATATTCCAGCATATTTTTTCTATTATTTTCAGTAAAACTTCTTATTTCCATTAAAATAACTTTTTTCCGCATTTTAAAAAATTTTCATAAAAGAACCGCAAAAATATTTAAGCAATCAAAATGTATTGCTCATTTCATGCCTTTTTAACAAGCGATGTAAATAACTAATCAACTTAGGCCTTTCAGTTGTGCTGTTTACGAAGCTATACATTTTTAGAAGCGGTAAAAGTAGCAGTAAGGAAGCAGTAAACGTTTTTACTGCTTCCATATTTTTGCTGGGATATTACTATTACTATAGGATGATAACTTGGCATAATTTGTCATTTCACAATTTTGTTTCTACCGTCAGTTTAGAATTATAATGTTGGCTTTTTAAAATTTTTTAAAAATTAAAATTATTAACTGTCCATGAAAAAGCGTACTTTAGTAGAAACAAAAAAAGAAATTGATTCTTGAAGTGACTGTAAATTAAATACATATGTATATTAGACCGACTCACGAAAAAAGTGCCCTGCTCAAAATAAACCTTGGTTTGTTTTATGATGATTCCCAAAATATTTCGGGTCTAGCAATGAGATCTCACGAGCTGGACCATTTTTAAAAAAGTTATTTTTTTAGTTTTTGTAAGAAATTTGCATTTTAGCTGCAGACAACATACTCAACATGGGTATCATATGAAAGGTTTTTTGAGGCGCGTCCAGCGGTATATATAACATGTTCAAGCGTAACCAGACATATCCTATTTTCAAGGATATTCTATAACAAAAACAAATTTTTGACTCTTTTGTACAGAGATGTTTGTTATTGAAATGTCAAACTTACATATCATATTCTGTAGTCGATTTAAGTGAACACGAGTTTCAGATTTTTTTGAAATTCGCGATTTTTCGCGTTTTATCACAAATTCAATGTGGAGGAAAAAATGTGTTCTAAATAGGGCAATATGGATAACAAAACTTTTCTTTTATTTATTATTTATTTGTTATTTATTTATTATTTATTTATTATTTATTTATTATTTATTTATTATTTATTTATTATTTATTTATTCTTTATTCAGTCTATGGAACATCATTTCCTTACAGACTATGATTAAACTATAAAATAATTATAAATAGTAATTATTATTGTACATGTTCTAAGATATAGGCTTTTGAAAGAACAAGAACGGACGCACTTTTACATCAGTAGGCCACAAGGAAGGTTCAAATAGATTATCATATAATTCAGCGGAGATCCCAATTTAAAAAAAAATTCTCCTCAATGTGTTCGGCTCAGTTTTGTTCTGCTGTTATGCTGGGCTTAAATGAGGAAATATGAGCCCATTTTTTATTAGCGATAACTTCTAAGTCCTTGGAATTATTTTCTCCAAACACCACAGGCTTACGTTTCTTTTTTTTCGTAGTTAACATTAGTCCATCCAGTATTGTTAACTGGGATATTACTTTCTGCTTGATAGTATGCAGTTGAAGCTGAGCTAACAGTATTATTGTCAGAGTTTTGAGAACAACAGATACTAGCTCTCAGTACACGCACATTAGAATTTAATATCATTTGGCTCAGTAGCAGCAATAACATCATTTGCTTTAATAGTAGAAATAACATCATTTGGTTTAATAGTAGCAATAACATCATTAGGAATATCATCATCATCATCATGTAGAGAAAGACTAAAGGGCGGATTATGGGAACGTAAACGTAAATGTGACGTAACTGTACCCTGCCGTAGCTAAAAAGTACACTTATAGATTACCGTAAACGACATTACTATTTAGCATCTATTTCATTTGGTTTTATATTTTATTCTAAATTTTTCCATTTATTTGTTAATTCTTATTCCTTATTTGTTGTTTGAATCAATTTTCTTTATTCATTTCATAGTTTTTCCGACTAAAATCATTCAGCTGTTTCGATGCCGGATAGAAAATTCTGATTTCAACAGAATGATCCGGCAAGTACGTTTACATTTACGTGTTAGTAACCATTCGTATACATTTCTTCTTGTGGTTTCGAAACAGCTGATTCGTTACAGATACGTTTATGGTTGGGTAACCCAGCCTTAATGCTAGCTCTTCGTATTCGCTTATTAGAATTTAAAACATTATTACTTGGTTCAGTAGTATCAACTTGCAACTCTCTCAATATTTTTTATTTGAAAAAATATTAGGCGGCATGGAACAGGAACGAACTCCGACTGGTTAATCAGGGATGGAAAAGGCTCACTTAATCGGGCTCTTTACCAAAAAATGGTAGATCGCTCTTACGTATTTAAAAATGTAAGTAACTAAAAAATAGCTTCCTCTTTGGCTCGTTAAAAAACATAAAAATTATATATTTAGATATTAGCAAATATTAGCACAAATTAGGAAAAAAAAACATTTGCAAAAAGCGAAATTTTTGCAACAATATATTCGCTTGCAGAATGTCGATCGCGATTACTTCTTTTAATTCATATTCTGTACCATAAAGCCTTTTTCGAATTCCGCCGTTATTTTGCAATTTTTAAGTGCGGATTTTTTAAATATATAACCTGGGGATTAAATTTTTGTAACATAAAGTCTTTTTTTCAAATTCTGCTATTATTTTGCAATTCTTTACGTGCGTTTTTTTTTTTTTAATTTATAATCTAGGGGCTATAATACACATTTCAGACAAAAAAGTTTGGTGGCTAGTTGCAAAAAAAAATCGCGAAGAAAAAAATTTGCAAAAAGGAACATTTTTGCATCAATATATTTGTTTGCAGAATCTAAATCGCTGATTACGTTTCCTATTTAATTTTTTGTACCATAAATTTTTTTTTCGCGTTCCGCTTTTATTTTGCAATTTTTTAAGTACGTTTCTTTTTAATTTAAAATCTAAGGACTAATACATATTTCATACAACAAAGTTTGGTGGCTAGTTGCAAAAAAAAATCGCGAAAAATAAAATTTGCAAAAAGGATAAATTTTTTCATCAATATATTTGTTTGCAGAATGTAAATCGCTGATTAAGTTTTTTAATGAATTTTTTATACCATAAAGCCTTTTTTCGCTTTCCGCGATTATTTTGCAATTTTTTAAGTGTGGTTTTTTTAAATTTATAATCTTGGGTCTATAGTACCAATTTTATATACAAAAGTTTGGTGCTTAGTTTGCAAAAAAAAAATAAATAAATAAATAAATAAATCGCGAAAAAAATAGTTGCAAAAAGGTAAATTTTTGCGTCATTGTAGTCATTTGCAGATTGTTAATCGCTGATTGAGTTTTTAATTATTTTTTACAACCACAAAGTCTTTTTTCACGTTTCTCTATTATTTTGCAATTTTTTAAGTGCGATTTTTTAAATTTATAATCTACGGAGTACAATGCCCATTTCATAAAACAAAGTTTGGTGGTTAGTTGCAAAAAAAGAAAATTTTGGCATCGTTTGCAGAATGTAAATCTTTTAATTAATTTTTTGAACCCCAAAGCCTTTTTTCGCATTCCGATATTATTGTGAAATTTTTTAGGTATGGTTTTCAAAATTCATAATCTACACCCAGGAAAAAGATTGGTTGGCTTTCGATCAAAACCATTAAAATGAATTTGCCAGGACTTTATTTTATTTGGAATTACCTATAATTGAATACTACATCAAAAATATTTGACTAGGTATTAAAAATAGGAAAAATGAACTAAAAAGCAATCCTTTTAACAAATTATTGGTATCTCCAATCAATTTTAAAATTAGTATCAGTTTAGTAATTCAATGCAGTAGAAGCAGCCATTTATTTAGTGAATATACAAGAAAATTGGTGTTATCTATAACCTTTTTTAAAAAAAATTCAATATTCGAAAGTGGTAACTACAAATACGGGTATCCTAATCAAATATGACCTTAAATTCAAGTTTCTGTAGAACCAACCGAATTGTGGATTGTATTGATAACACACACAACTATTAATTGGTATTGATAAACGAATTTTATACTGTATTAATAAAACACATAAATTCAAAATTAGTCATTAAAATTATTAAGTGTTTGTGGTGTAGTCGGTAGAGAGTTGGCCTAGCACGCCGGATTTCCGAGTTCAAATCCCGGACAAGACAAAAATTTATGTTTTTTTTTTAATTAAAATAAAATATTAATATGTATAAACAGTAAATATGGCTAAGAAAATTAGAAGTAGTTGTGGTGCAGTGGGTAAGAGTGTGCACTATTAACCTGAATGGCGGGGTTCAATACCAGAAATTTCAAAAAAAGTTTTTTAATTTCAATAAAATTTTGTGGAACATAATAATATTTATGTGGAACATAATATTGAATTAGACAACCGAATATTGGCTTTCACGACGAAAAATATAATTTAATATAAAGATAGTTGTCGTAACCGCACGAATTCGATTGGCAACAAATTCGGTGGCCACACCTGAGACTGTTTTCTGTGTGTAGGGCTATAATACTGTTGAAATCGTATAATTCCATAGTATAGTTCCGTTCTTGATTTTTATAACTAAATTATTATTTTCCATCCCTGGTTACAACCCTTTAGAAAAACGTGTAAGGCCACACAATGTAATCGATTTGGTGTATTTCATTTTGTGCGTACTTACGATATGGGTTACCTGTGTATAACAATTGTATATGAAACACAAAATATTTGAAAATTTTCAAAAATTTTGTCTAACTTACATCCCACTATACTTGTGTGTACTTACAAAGTATATTGGATTGTGGGCCATTACAATGCGGCCATACCCTGGGTAAAGTAAGCCAGCTTGTGTGTAGAGTTTGAAAGCACTTGCAGATACTAGTAAGTACACACAATTATTTTAGTACTTGCAAACATTTAAAAGATAACTTCCAAGTAGATATTAACCCTGCTGTTAGGTTAAAAACTACTTACGAAGTTTAGGTTGATGGACCATTTTGGCCCATACCTAATTTTTCAGAAAAAAACGACCATAAACCTATTTTTTATAACTATTTCCTTTTAGTATTTCGAGATCGTAACACTAACTCTAAAAAATATATTTCTATGCTCAAGAAATATTTTGGGCTATTTATTAAACGTTGAATGTTTATTACTATAGTACTTGTCATAACAATTTTATTTGAAAACCAATTGCAAAACTGCTACAAAACTCAAAATTATATTTGGGGTTCTCCTAATTTTATTTGGTTGTACCATCAAATCAGTAATTTATATTACTTCTGCTATTCAGTTATTTGAGTAATTTTTGTGATTTACCTAGTTTCATTTAGTCATATATCAACCATTCGCATTAGTTTTACTTCAGTTTCAGTTCAGCATGATAAAATGGATAATAGGCTTAATTTGGACCCTAATGCTATTGCTAAAACTCTAAACAAAAGTGATTCGGATATTTCAATTTCGATGAAAATATCTAATACGAAAATACAGAAACGAGTAATTCTGATACAGAAAATGAAAGAGATGTGCCTGCAGCTGGCACTATGGATCCATTGTATATTGCAAAAAATAATATGCAATGGAGTGCAACTCTATTATCCTGTCCCATTGCAACTACTGCTGAGAATATTATCTCAACACAGCCAGCACCAACTCGATTTAATGTGTGGTTGCGACTCTAAATTAGGTTATGTATGGCAGCCTTAGAAAAGCCAAGGAAAGTGTGCCGTATTGGATTTAACTAAAGGTTTGAAAGGTCAAAATATTGTATCATGACCGATAATTTCTTTTTATCTTTCGATTTAGCAAAAAAACTTTTAGAAAGAAAATTTACATATGTGGGAACTGTTTTTTACATTGTCCATAGACAAAAAGGAACTGTTTTTATAATGTACTAGAAATCGATGTCAATGCACCGAAAAAGAAGTCTGAGATTGTGTCTTTCTATAATTTGACAAAAGGTTTGCAATTGTTTTGTCATTATTTATTAGTCGACTAATTGTCTTCTCTCTTAGAAGGCGTAGATAACGCCGACCAAATGATTGGTTACTACATTCCTAAATGGAAGAAAAATCGATGGCCAAATGTTGTATTTTAAAAAATTATAATTATATCCGCATTGAATGCTTTTATATTTTTTTCTGAAATTGATGTTTCGTGGCACCAAGTGATCCAAATCGTAGGAGACCCGAAATTTTACGACAATTGGCGCTTTCTTTGGCCAAAGAACACACTATAAAACGATCTAATATACCAAAACAAAAATTCTCATCGAAGCTATTGGCTGAGGTAAGAGCATCTTCCTCAGGTTACTTACCTTCTGGAAGTGATACAAAAAACCTACTTTCACATTTGCAAATGCAAATGTGAAAGTAAATGTGTTGTCTGCAGCAAATTTATTTGCAAACTAAACCGCAAAATAATTTGCTCATTCTGTAATGCGAATATGTGAATGAAAAATAAAAAATGGACCAAAATGGTCCTTAACATAAGATTTGTAACTGTTTATTTTTCTCCCCTCCATTTTATGTTAGACACTTATTTATTTTGATAAAAACATTGATTCAGAAAAAAATCACATGAGCTAAAATTTGAAGTCAATATATTGTACCGCTGCAAAGTTAAAGAGAGAAGTAAAACAAAATGGACCAAAATGGTCCTAACCTAATAGCAGGGTTAAAGCGATATCTTCTATTTCCCATTTGAATGAAAATAATCAAGTAGTATTTACTTTTAAATTTTATCTTTTGTCATAATTTTTTATGACAATATTTCGGCAATCAATTGTATTTATACTATTATGAAAATAGCAATGGTTTTCTTTAAAACAAATATTTTTTAAATTTTTTGCTTACTTTTTTAAATTATTATTTGTGCACACCAAAAGCACTTATTACACTCCTAAAATTAAGGCCAAAAACTTATGGAATAATAACTAAAACTGTTTATTGGTTTATAAAAAACTAAATGGTAAAATATCAAAAAATAATCAAACCAAAATGCATAATATTTTTAATATCATTATAAAAAAGGTAAACATTTAGATTTTCATGTTAAAATAAATATTTTTTTACAAAAATCTCAGTTTAACGTTGAAACACTAGCCGTTTTACTTATTTGTCTACCAGTTTTTTTTTTGTGAGTGTAATTCGCTTAATTTTTATTTTTTTTACTTAATAATACAAACATTTATTTTGGAAATATAATATTCTATTTTTAATATTTTATTAAACTAATGTGCCTTGTCATGACCAAAAACAACATTTTCCTCGAAATCCGCAAAAATCGAATCGACAAGGTAAGGGTTAACGTTTATTATTTCGTCCAAAAATTTTACCATAGTAACTTCAAACATTATGTTATAATATTTCAAATCACATTTCCTAAAATTAATTGGTAGTAAGCAAAAAATTTACTTCTTTTGTAAATAAAAAAAAAAAAAATCTGGGGTCATTTTGGGCACCAGGTCCACATGGGTTAATGATGTCCAAAAATTTTTTTTGTCAACCTTGGGTAGCGATGATAAAAAAAACAACTAACATTACAGAAGTAGCTAATTTTTAATTTTAAATATTTTATGACAGCAAATAAGCTGTGTTATCACCAAAAAACGCAATTTCCTCGAAATCCGCAAAAATCAAATCGTTGCCCTACCCAAGTGTGCCAGTGGATATTTTTAAATTTTTTTTACTTTCATTCTCTAAGGTGTTCTAAACAATCTCCTGGACTCCAAACCTCAATTTTTTCGGTTTCGTTGAAGAAAAAATTTTGAAATTAGAGATTTCAAAAACTTCCCAAAAATTTTGTCCGCGTATGACGTCATCTTACGAAAGGTTTACGACATCCAATAAAAAAATCTTGTTTCACATCTCATAGCCTTGAGTCTTTTAAGTAAAAAAATTATAACTTACTAATCGATTTCAAAAATATTTATGACGTGTGGTCGAATTTCTCAATGAATTTTTTCCCATAATTGAAAAATTTACATAAGTCTCGAAAAAAGTCATTTTTTCCCCATATAAACATTTTTCGATTTGCCCAAAGCTTCGTATTTATCACTTTTTTGGCCATTCACATATTTCTGGGGGGTGAGACCTTAAGATTTAACACTTTTTTTAAGGGCCACCCTAGTAGTGACATATAAATAGATATATAATTGGATATTATCATATATTGCACTATTTAAAGTGTAAAGTTATACAATGTAATATAATTTTGTATGAATACATATTTTGCAATATATTACCACAAGCAATTTTATAAAGTCATATTAATCTATATCAAAACTTTTTTACTTGGGAAGTTAGAAAAGCACATCTAATTAGCTCTATTTTTAATTAGTTAAGATATTTAGTGGTGTTTTTTGCTCAATCTCTAGCAGTTTTGACTCGCGGGTAAATGTACCTTAAGGTTGAAAAGTTTCGGAATATGAATTTATCTAAATTGAAACATTTCTTATAAAAGAAACTGCTGAAACTATCAGATTTTTTTGCTAAATAATTGTTTTAAAATTTAACAATTTTTATTGTTTTAAAATAAAACTAAAAAAATTAACCAAAAAAAGGTATTTTGTAGTAAAAGTTGTATGAAATAAAAAAAAACAACAACACAGTTATCCAATTGGTTTTTTTTTTTATTTTTTAGTAAAATCAAATATAAATTTAGTTCTTTGCACCATTTTGCTTGTTATTTTTATAGTAAAAATAAATTAACTTTAAGTTGATTTTACAGTTTCTGATAGTCAATTATTGATGGTCAAAAACAAATAAAAGAAATTGTTCAATTAAATGAAAATGTGAGTAGACTGGTTTTTAACTGAATTTTTTTCGTTTTAAATTGTATTTTTAGTTAATTTTACCTTCAAAATAATTTGTGTGTAGTAAACTAAAGAATATCATAAAGAATTGTTAAATTCTCACCCCTAAATTCATAAACGCTTTCTAAAATTATAGGAGGTTTATTGAACAAATTTTATATGAAAATGACGTTCTGTAAACCTGCTATAACTTTACAAAGCATTTATGAATTGAGGGGTCAGTCTTTTTTCGTCTTTTAAGGGTCATTAACAATAAACAAAATAACCTAAAGTTTGAGCTAACATATGCAGAGAGAACTTTATTATTCCAGCTTTAATGAAAATTTTCACTAAACTGATGAAGTTTTCCTAACAAAATGAATGCAAAGTTTCTTAAGCTTCATAAAAATTATGAAGCTTTTTCGTAAAATTTATCAAGTCAATAAAAAGTTTTAATATTCCAATTCCAGCGAAACTTCATTGAATCAATGTAAAAATTCATAAATAGCATGTACAGTTACAAATGTGAAATTCCATTTAAATTTGAATTTTTTTACTTTTATTTTGTGTTAACTTTAGGGTATTTCGTTATTGTTAATGTCACTAATGCAAATAAAAATTTAAATTCAGTGAAACCGGTACATTGCATTCTAGTTGAACATGTTGTAGAATTGATGTGGTTTTGAATCTATTACACACTTTCTTTGTAGATTGAAGAAAAGGTACAGTTTCTACAGAATTAAGCTGTTAATTGACAGTTGTGTGACACATATTAAAAAAAAAATGCAACGCTGTCTTGAAGGACATGGAAACATAATTTACATTAGTTCTAAATTAAAAAAAAAAAAACAGAAATAAAAAATCGTCTACTGTATTGACTAAAGCCACGTCGCACAGTGCTTCGTCTCCATATAGCAAATCCGCAAAATTAGAGGAGTTATCGTAGAAGAATGAAATTCGGTGTGCTGGTTCAGAACATGTAAATTAAGAAAAATTCGAAGTTTCAGCAAAATCGGTGCAAGGACATGACTACCTCCCATACATCCTTAATCTAAAATTTTAAATTTTAGCTACAATTATAAACAGAATAAAGCGAAAATTGGTTACTGCCGGTCAAATTATGTCCTTTAACTCAGTGGTTAATTTTGTTTCATTCGGGGCAAGGACATGACTATATCTTATATATCCTTTTTCTAAAAAACAATATTCTGGCTTAATTTATGATCAGAATGCACTAAAAGCTTAAAATAGTTTGTAAAATAATCCTTTTTAGCTCTTTGGCAAATTTTGTTTCATTCGGTGTAAGGACATGACATACCTCCCATATAAGCTTTTTCTAAAAAAACTATATTTTAGCTACATTTATGATCAGAATGCACCAAAAAATTAAAATAGTTCCTAAAATAATACTTTTTAGCTCTTTGGCAAATTTTGTTTTATTCGGTGTAAGGACATGACTAACTCCCATATATCCTTTTTCTCAAAAACTATATTTTGGCCAGATTTAAGACCAGAATGCGCTAGGAACTTACAACAGTTTATAAAATTATCCTTTTTATCTCTGTGGAAAATTTTGTTTTATTCGGTGCAAGGATAAAAACTATAGTTTGGCCAGATTTAAGATAAGAATGCACTAGGAACTTACAATAGTTTATGAAATTATACTTTTTATCTCTGTGGCAAATTTTGTTTCATTCGGTGCAAGGATATGACTATCTCCCGTATATCCTTTTTCTCATTTATTATCAATTTTAAGGGCGCCACAGACTAGCAGTATTGCTCAATTTTTACAAGTTTTTTTATGGTGCAATATTATTTTATTTTAGCAAAACCTTCAAAATGTCACACACATGGTCAAAAATATTGGGAACTTGCTAAAATTTAGTGAAAACAATTTTTGACAAAATAATCAATTTTCATAAAATGTCCTGGAAAGGAGTTGCTCCCCACACAAAACCCGAATTATCATTTTTTCAATTTATTATTTTTCTTTAATAATAACTATTATGTTACAAAAATAGCTTTTGTTACTTCCAAATTATGTATTTTAAAAAAAATTTGACAAATAAATAAAAAAAGCCGTTTTTTTCATTTCTATTAAATTTATGGACATTTCGGTTCTAGGTTAAATTGGGTTAATGATATCCAGCGAAACCAAAATTCCGTATCTGAATAATTTTAAGTATATTTAATGAACAACTTAAATAAAAAACTAGTGTTTGCAAAAATTTAGAATTTTGTGAATTTTTAATTGATAGGCTATTTTCTTTTTCAAAACTGGGCCATTTTCGGCCGCAATTCAGCAAGGGTTAAAGTTTTCTAAGAAGAAAATTAAGTTCATCAATTTTGAACCTACTAGATGAAAACTCGGCAGTGCAATGAATGAAAATCGACAAAGGGACAGCATATTCATCTACATACATATTAGAGTTCGTCACAAAAATTTGATTTTCGGATATCATCACTTTTTTTAAAGTTTTTGCATAGAAAAAAAGAATGGCGTTTTTTTTTCTTTTTTATTTCAACTCCTTCCACTGGCGCAAGTCGGCCAAAAACGCTAATTTTAAGACCCTTTTCCTGCAGAGCAAAAACAGCTGCATTTATAGGAAATCTGATTTTACCATTCGATTCTACAACAAATTTTAATACACAAAATTTTTTTTTGCATTTTCAAAATACACCAGATAGCCATTAGAGTGGTTAGAAAATCCGCTTTTTTCAAAAACTTCTAAAAAGTAATTTTTTTTTATTACACACAATGAAAATGTATTTCCGGCGGAGTATATGGGTATAAAAATTTTGGATATACCGTGCACCGTTAAAAAGTTATTAGCTAATCAAATTTGGATTTTTTTTTTAATTCAATGAAAAAGTATTTCAGCTAATTAAAATGCAGCTTTCAATACTCGCTGCCGCATTATAAATTTTTTAGTAATGACAAAATAATTTGTAAGTTTTTTAATATTTATTACAAAGATTTTTTTTACTAAACATATCTGATTACTAAATAACTTTTTAACGGTATATCAAAAATTTTTGTACCAATATTCTCAGCAGGGCAAAAACGCCATTCTGATGATAGTGAGATATCCGAAAATCAAATAAATTTTTTTTTTTGTGACGAACCCTAATACATATATATCTACATAAAATTGAAAAATTGGAATATGTAGAAAAAGTTATAAATTTAAAATTTGCGGTTAAAAATTAAAATTTTTTTTTAGAGAAAAGAAAAGTACTTGTTTTTTTATATCTTTTTTAAATTTCTCTAAACTTTATAAAATTTTAGGTTTTCCGCAAAAAAAAAAGTGTTATTACTTAAATTTTTTTTTAAGTTTCTTGAATTTTTTTTTTTTTTGCGCCACATAAAACTGAAGCTTGTGTTTTAATTTTCAAGTTCTTTTTTCTTTCAAAAACCTTATTATTTTAATTTTTGGTGGTACCTTAAAATTTAGCTCTTTCTAACTTTGTTAAAACTCAGGTAAAAGGGTTTGGAAAATGTATAAAATTTTTAAATTTGCGGTTAAAAAAAAACAATTTTTTTTTCCAAATTCTATTAAAGAGCTTCAAGGTGTCCTAAAATCATAAATAAAAAACATGTTTTTCCATATTTTTTTTTTTACTCTACTAAACTTAAGCAACTTTGGGATTTCCAGTCAAAAAATGTCTAAAGTTTTCGATGCCACCAAATATTATACTATAAAAAATTTTCATTTAAAACAATTTTTGCTTATTGCGAATATAGTAAATAACAAAACCACCATGTTTCAAAGAATTATCTTTAAAAATGAATTTTTGCCAATTTTTTTTTTAAAGCATTTAAAATTTAATTTTGGTTTAACTATTTTAACTCAAAATTTTTTTGACTTTAGCGCCCTCTGTTGTTAACAAAAAGAGAAGGTACTGAATTCCTCTTTTATATTTATTTATGCTATTATGTCACCTCTTCAAAAATGTATAAATCACTAACGTTCCGCACATTTTTTTTTTAATTTTGCCTATGGGACCAAGCACTGTGCGTCGTGTGGTTTGGGAAGTTTTAAAAATACATTTATTATTTTCAAAAAAGGTATCTAAAGGTTTAACGATCTCTTTCACTCAATTTTAAACGAATTTGATAGTATTTGAATACGTTTTTCTTTATTCTAAACTTTGCTTGTAATTTTTTAGCCAAAGTTAAGAAAATTATGAAGTTTTGGGAAAAAATAAAGGTAAAATTCCATATTAAAAATGTAACCGGTTAATCGACCTGGTTTAACCGATTATTCGGATCGAATAATTATTTGGGTTTTAAATTATTTGTTTCGACATTAACCGAAATAGAGGCGATTAATCGAGGAATCGGTTAATCGATAAACCGAATTGGAAACACTAGTTTATTCCAATAAGCTTCTTGCAGTATATTTAACAAAAATTGATTCTCAATGTTTCTAACGCTAAAACAAAACTCTCGAGGGGTTTTGCAAATCTAGCTCGGATTCTAATTCGATAGCCTCTTGAAACATGTGTCTACTTTAATCAATTTTAATTTTTATTCAAATTGTTTGTTATTAGGAGCTTGGTGTTAAAAATTGTCGATATCGGTTTATAAATTGTGATTAAAAATGTGAGGGCACCCGGAAATTTCCATACAAAATAAAACATTTTGTACAAACAAGCAATCCAAATAAAAATAACTAGAATTGGGCATTATAGCTATTTTAATAAATTTTATTTTTGACTAGTTTGGTCTTCTAGTTCACTCGTTCATTTTTTAATGTTCATACAGTAATATAAAATTCTTTATAAATTTTTATTGAAAAAACAGTTAAACTCGGCAGAATCTGTCTGCTAAACATTAGAAAGATACAAACAGCAAGAAAAAATCTGTTAAATTTACAAAATTTCAGCTATATTTTAATTAATCGAAAATAACAATTTATCAGCAAAAATCTTCCTGGATATTAGTCGACTAAACCATCACAAACAGTTTAAAATTTTAGTTTTTTATTTTTTTTTTTCATAATCCCCATAAAAATCTACACTGCAGAAAGTAGTCTACTATTTTCTACCAAATATTTCTGTTTATTGTAGCAGGAGTAGTGTTTCCAATTCGGTTAATCGATTAACCGATTCTTCGATTAATCGCCTCTATTTTGGTTAATGTCGAAACAAATTATTTAAAACTCAAATAATTATTCGACCCGAATAATCGGTTAAAATAGGTCGATTAACTGGTTACATTTTTAATATGGAATTCTTCCTTCTCCATAATTTTCTTAATTTTGGCTAAAAAATTTAAATCTATTGAAAGAGGTCCTTAGGGCTTTAGATACAATCATTTAAGTAACTCCACGCAAGTCGACATTGCCCCAGCGAGACTTACATGAGTTTTAAGAGAATCCTAAAAACGGATTTGTTTTACATTTTCGCAATTAATTCTTAAAAATATCGAAGTTTCTGTTTGTAAAGAACAGCTTTATAAAAACCTCGCGAAAGGCCAAAATATAGGCTAAAATTCTGCAAATTTAACAGTTTTAATTTTGCTGTTCTTATTTTACTAGTATTTAGTAAAAAAATCTGCTAATTTTAGCAGTTTTTTCTGCAGCATCATTTTTAACTAATTTTTTGTAACCTTTTCTGCTATTTTTACAGATTTATTTCTATGAGTGTAGAACCGTTTCCATGGTAGCGGTTCCGGATCCTGTTCCCCGGATCATATACATAAGGTATAACTGACGGAGATGCAGTTCTAGAAGTATTTGGCTATGGAGAAATTAAATCTTAATTTATATTAATTTGTATGATCATATAGAAAGTTATATAAAATTACAAGAATATATTTTTGTATGATGATACATACAGTGTTATATAACTTAGTATCGAACCATATATAATCAAATCGGTCACTACATATATTTTGATTAGTTTTATATGGCTTATGTAGTTATATATGGAGTCAGATTTGGGAATATGTAATAACGTCAATTACACTGTGGAACAAATTCAGGTTAGCAAAAGTTAGGTCGATTCAGAGTGTGAGGGGTGAAAATAGAGGCTAAATTAGAAGACCCTTATCGCGGCGTTTGTTTATGTTAGTTCGAATTTTTTTTTAATCGACCTTCGAACTTTGCAGTCAAATGCCGATTTCCAGCATATTGTTTATATGATATTTTGGGTATAACTCGTCGACTAATTGATATTTTTTAAATCTGTAAAAGCCAAATTATTGCTAGAGACCTGTGCAACAATTGAAATTTTTTAAAAAATTGATTTAGAAAATTTTTGTGGTGCTTATGAAGCAAAATGTTGGAAAAATTATTTTTTTTTCATGCTTTTTGAAAATATTTTCCACAAAACTAAGTCTTTTTTGCTTTCTGTATGATCTATAATATGCTTCTCAGTTTCTTATTTGTCTTCCCCTTCTTCCTCTTTCTCCTCGTCTTCCTCTTCTTCAAAGGTGTTTTTATACCAACAAAACAACATTTTTGTTTTCAACCAACGAATAGGCAGCAATTTTTTTTTTATTTCGTACATACGGAAACTAATGAGTCGTCAAGATTTTGACCAAGTTCTGACAGACCGAGAATTAAATGCATGGCTCGCATTGAAAGCAGTCTTAAAGGACTTTTGGGTAAAGAACGCAAAGACAACTACAGGCAATCGGTTGTAAACATGTTGGCAGCTTTCGATGAAATTGGGGTTAATATGTCGTACAAAATTCATCTCTTGCATCAGCATCTTGATCAACTCGCTCAACAGTTGCCAACTGAATCTGATGAGCAAGGCGAACGTTATCACCAAACTGCGCTTCCATTTGAAATAAGGTAACTATAGAGTGTGCATATTTTGAATTCCTAGATTTTTCTAATATCTTTGTCAGAGTGCACAATTTAAACATGTTAACGATTTAAAACTATTTTCGTTTCAGGTACAGAGGAAAGAAATCTCCACATGCAATACTCGCTGAAATTTGTTGGTGGTATAAAAACACCTTTGAAGAAGAGGAAGACGAGGAAAAAGAGGAAGAAGGGGAAGACAAAGATGAAATTCCAGAATATCTGTTGGACGAAATTATCGACCTTTCTGATGATGATGACGATGACCAAGATATTAGAGAGAGCAGTGATGTTGATCCACAGCCGCCTGCTAAACGGCAACTGGCCAAATCATTAATTTAATTTATTTAATTTTTTTACTTAAAACTTTTCCTGACTAACATTTCAAAATTATATTTTTTTGAAACAGAAAGCAAAAAAGACTTAGTTTTGTGGAAAATATTTTCAAAAAGCATGAAAAAAAAAAAATTTTTACAACATTTTGCTTCATAAGCACCACAAAAATTTTCTAAATCAATTTTTTAAAAAATTTTAATTGCTGCACAGGGCTCTAGCAATAATTTGGCTTTTACAGATTTAAAAATATCAATTAGTCGACGAGTTAAAGCCAAAAAACTATATAAACAACTAGCGGGCGCAGCCCGCTACGTTGTTAGCGTGCCTTAAAGGTTAGAATTAAATTTCTTTTATATAAAATAAAACAAAATATTTGTTGCTAAGGTAAAATAATTGTTAAGGTAAATTTATTATAGATAAGTCATATTCGTGGTTGATGATTTTCTAAAAATTTGCTTTTTTTAAATACAGTTTTTTATAATAAAAACCTTCACTCACCTAGCCACCACAAATAAATAATTCTGACACAACAATAATTCTTGACAATACGTGTGTATGTCAAGATAATTTGGTAAAGTGCGCACATAGGTAGATGGATCCGTAAATAGTTTTGTTCACTTGTGTTTTGAATAAAAATAAAAAAAAAAAACATTTAAAGCAGGGTTGGTAAGCGATTTATAATATTAAAGATAGCGGGCGAAGCCCACTACATTGTTAGCGTGCCTTAAAGTTTAGAATTAAATTTCTTTTAGATAAAATAAAACACAATATTTTTTATTAAGATAAAATAATTGTTAAGGTAAATTTATTGTAATATTTAAGTAAAAACACTATTTTTTGCCTCTTAATTTTTATATAAATATCTCATTTAGTATACCAACACATGAGCATGTAACAACTAATTGTCTGTTGTTCAAGCCATCGGCGTAGATAGGTCGTATTCGTGGTTGGGTGGGTAAATGCGCTTTGTTTATTTGAAGTCAGAGATGGGCTAAAATCATTACCATTACATTTTCATTACCTTTACTTGATGTAATGGTAATGGACCTTTTTTTATCATTACCATTTTTTGAAGAAATGGTAATGTTTTTTTTTTCATTACCATTGCGTTAAAAAATGGTAATGAATATTTTTTTTAATTTTCATTTGTTTTGAAAATTAAAATGAACCTTTTTTTAATTTTCATTACTTTTACCTAATGTTTACATAGTAATGAAACACCCATTTGTTTTTCATTACAATCCGTTTTTGTCGAAGTTTTTTATTTTAAAAATATGAGGTTTACAAATTACTAAAAGCATTTTTTAGTTCATAATCTGAGGCCTATGGTATGCATATTTGATACTAAGTTTTGGTGTCTAGTTGCAAAAAAAAAATCGCGAAAAAAATTGCATAAAGGAAAATTCTGGCATCAATATAATTTGTTTGCAGAACATAAATAGCTGATTAAGTTTATTAATTCAGTTCTAGTACCATAGTCTTTTTTCGCGATCCGCCATTATTTTGCAATTTTGTAAGTGCGTTTTTTTTTTAATTTATAATCTAAGGACTATAATACTCATTTCGTACAACAAAGTTTGGTGGCTAGTTGAAAAAAAAAAAACAAAAATTGCGAAAAAAAAATCGAAAACAAAAAAAATCCAAAAAGAAAAATTTTTGCATTAATATATTTACTTGCAGAATGTAAATCGCTGAATAAGTGTTGAATTCAATTCTTTTTCCATAAAGTCTTTTTTCGCATCCCGCCATTATTTTGGAGTTTTTTAAGTGCGGTTTCTTAAAATTTATATTCTAGTGACTATAATACCTGTTTCATACAACAAAGTTTTGTGGCTAGTTAAATAAAAAACCGCGAAAAAAATCGGGAAAAAAATTTACAAAAAGGAAAATTCTTACATCAATAGATTTGTTTGCAGAATGTAAATCGCTGAATAAGTGTTTTAATAAAATATATTTACCATAAAGCCTTTTTTCGCGGCCCGCCATTATTTTGGAGTTTTTTAAGTGCGGTTTATTAAAATTTGTAATCTAGGGACTATAATGCCCGTTTCATACAACAAAGTTTGGGAGCTAGTTAAAAAAAACCGCGAAAAAAATCGCGAAAAAAAAAATTCCAAAAAGGAAAATTCTTACATCAATAGATTTGTTTGCAGAATGTAAGTCGCTGATTAAGTGTTTTAATTAAATTTTTTTACCATAAAGTCTTTTTTCGCGTCCCGCCGTTATTTTGGAGTTTTTTAAGTGCGGTTTCTTAAAATTTATATTCTAGTGACTATAATACCCGTTTCTTACAAAAAAGTTTAGGAGCTAGTTAAAAAAAAAACGCGAAAAAAATTGCGAAAAAAAAATTTACAAAAAGGAAAATTCTTACATCAATAGTTTTGTTTGCAGAATGTAAATCGCTGAATAAGTGTTTTAATTAAATTTTTTTACCATAAAGTCTTTTTTCGTGTCCCACCATTATTTTTGAATTTTTTATGTGCGGTTTCTAAAAATTTGTAATCTAGGGACTATAATGCCCATTTCATACAACAAAGTTTGGTGTCTAGTTAAAAAAAAATCGCGAAAAAAAATTTGCAAAAAGGAAATTTCTTACATTAATATATTTGTTTCCAGAATATTAATCACTGATTAGGTTTTTTAATTCAGCTTTTGTACCATAAAGTCTTTTTTCGCGTTCCACCATTATTATGCAATTTCTTAAGTGCGGTTTTTTCAAATTTATAATCTAGGGACTATAATGCCTATTTCATATAATAAAGTTTGGTGGTTAGTTGCAAAAAAAAAAAAATCGCGAAAAAAATTTGCCAAAACGAAACTTTTTGCATCAGTATATTTGTTTGAAGAATGTTAATCGCTGATTAAGTTTTTTAATTGAATTTTTCTGCCATAAAGTCTTTTTTCGCGTTCCGCCATAATTTTGCTATTTTTTAAGTGCGGTTTTTTTTAATTTATAATCTTGAGACATACATCAAAGTTTGGTGGCTAGTTGCCAAAAAAAAATTGCGAAAAAAAATTTACATAAAGGTAAATTTTTTAGTGTAGAACAAAGAACAAAACGTTCTTTAAATCATTATGTTAAGTAATGGTAATGAAATTTCATTTGTCTACCTAGCGTAGAAAAAATGAAAATGATTTTTTGTTTTTACTACCATTGCGTATTGTAATGAAAATTATAAAAACGTTTCATTACATGTAAAGAAAACAAATGAAATTAACATTTTTTCCATTGGAATTACATTTTGTAATGGTAATGAATTTTTTTTTAATTTTCATTTTATAGATTTAATGGTAATTAAAACCCGCAATGGTCATTACAAAGTAATTAATTACTCCCATCTCTGTTTTTATAATAAAAGCCTTCACCCAGCCACCATAAATAAATAATTCTGACACAACAATGGGTTTAAAATAAATAAATATTTGATCACTTTTTCTCATGAAAGTGGATTGTTATTAATGAATCCATTACAAATTGCAATATACATGTGTATGTCAAGATAATTTGGTAAAGTGCGAGCTTAGGTAGATAAGTAAGTAAGTAAGTAAGTAAGTAAGTAAGTAAGTAAGTAAGTAAGTAAGTAAGTAAGTAAGTAAGTAAGTAAGTAAGTAAGTAAGTAAGTAAGTAAGTAAGTAAGTAAGTAAGTAAGTAAGTAAGTAAGTAAGTAAGTAAGTAAGTAAGTAAGTAAGTAAGTAAGTAAGTAAGTAAGTAAGTAAGTAAGTAAGTAAGTAAGTAAGTAAGTAAGTAAGTAAGTAAGTAAGTAAGTAAGTAAGTAAGTAAGTAAGTAAGTAAGTAAGTAAGTAAGTAAGTAAGTAAGTAAGTAAGTAAGTAAGTAAGTAAGTAAGTAAGTAAGTAAGTAAGTAAGTAAGTAAGTAAGTAAGTAAGTAAGTAAGTAAGTAAGTAAGTAAGTAAGTAAGTAAGTAAGTAAGTAAGTAAGTAAGTAAGTAAGTAAGTAAGTAAGTAAGTAAGTAAGTAAGTAAGTAAGTAAGTAAGTAAGTAAGTAAGTAAGTAAGTAAGTAAGTAAGTAAGTAAGTAAGTAAGTAAGTAAGTAAGTAAGTAAGTAAGTAAGTAAGTAAGTAAGTAAGTAAGTAAGTAAGTAAGTAAGTAAGTAAGTAAGTAAGTAAGTAAGTAAGTAAGTAAGTAAGTAAGTAAGTAAGTAAGTAAGTAAGTAAGTAAGTAAGTAAGTAAGTAAGTAAGTAAGTAAGTAAGTAAGTAAGTAAGTAAGTAAGTAAGTAAGTAAGTAAGTAAGTAAGTAAGTAAGTAAGTAAGTAAGTAAGTAAGTAAGTAAGTAAGTAAGTAAGTAAGTAAGTAAGTAAGTAAGTAAGTAAGTAAGTAAGTAAGTAAGTAAGTAAGTAAGTAAGTAAGTAAGTAAGTAAGTAAGTAAGTAAGTAAGTAAGTAAGTAAGTAAGTAAGTAAGTAAGTAAGTAAGTAAGTAAGTAAGTAAGTAAGTAAGTAAGTAAGTAAGTAAGTAAGTAAGTAAGTAAGTAAGTAAGTAAGTAAGTAAGTAAGTAAGTAAGTAAGTAAGTAAGTAAGTAAGTAAGTAAGTAAGTAAGTAAGTAAGTAAGTAAGTAAGTAAGTAAGTAAGTAAGTAAGTAAGTAAGTAAGTAAGTAAGTAAGTAAGTAAGTAAGTAAGTAAGTAAGTAAGTAAGTAAGTAAGTAAGTAAGTAAGTAAGTAAGTAAGTAAGTAAGTAAGTAAGTAAGTAAGTAAGTAAGTAAGTAAGTAAGTAAGTAAGTAAGTAAGTAAGTAAGTAAGTAAGTAAGTAAGTAAGTAAGTAAGTAAGTAAGTAAGTAAGTAAGTAAGTAAGTAAGTAAGTAAGTAAGTAAGTAAGTAAGTAAGTAAGTAAGTAAGTAAGTAAGTAAGTAAGTAAGTAAGTAAGTAAGTAAGTAAGTAAGTAAGTAAGTAAGTAAGTAAGTAAGTAAGTAAGTAAGTAAGTAAGTAAGTAAGTAAGTAAGTAAGTAAGTAAGTAAGTAAGTAAGTAAGTAAGTAAGTAAGTAAGTAAGTAAGTAAGTAAGTAAGTAAGTAAGTAAGTAAGTAAGTAAGTAAGTAAGTAAGTAAGTAAGTAAGTAAGTAAGTAAGTAAGTAAGTAAGTAAGTAAGTAAGTAAGTAAGTAAGTAAGTAAGTAAGTAAGTAAGTAAGTAAGTAAGTAAGTATGTAAGTAAGTAAGTAAGTAAGTATGTAAGTAAGTAAGTAAGTAAGTACCCAATCAGATATCGCCAGTGGTACAAAATATCAAGTACTGGCATACCAGTGGGTAACCATGGTGTTGAAAATAAATGACTGGGAGAGTACTCATGTGGGACGCTTTGCCAGCGCTTGCAAAAAGCGTTTTTTCAGCATTTGTTTTACAAAAATATCGGTGGTTTATAAAAAAAACCACTGGCAAAGAATGGTCTAAGAGTGCTATGCCAAGGTTTGCAACCAGTGGTTATCCAGTGCTACCTAGCCAATGCTACCAGTGGTACAAAAACCAATTCACTGGTAGAGCAATGATTTTATAAAAATGCTGACGCTTCGTTAAAAAAGGTTTGTAGTCAGGAGGTTCCGAGTTCAAATCCGGTTGCAAGCAAAAATTTTTTTTTTGCATTTTTTTTAATTTAAAAATGTTTTTGTTCTATAAAATCAATTTTTTTGTTTCTGGAAAAGCTCCTTTAAGACCAACTTTTTTTTGCTCTCCCAACGCTGAAATATTAGTTCCAAAAAACTGTTTGCCAGTGCTAGCTTTTTAGCACAGAAAATAGTTGTCCAGCGATTATCACTCATTTATGTGTTTAGCTATCAAATATTATATGTCTCATTACCTCAGTGGGTAGAGCAATCGTCTGCCAATCTTACGGTCTGGGTTCAAATCACGGCAGGATAAAAAAAAACATATGAACTTTTTTTAAATTTTATTTTCGTAAATATATTTTCAGACCACCTATTTATTGGTTTTGCCAGCGTTTTGCCAATGTTCACAAATTTTGTTTCTCCAGTGCTTTTCCGGCGCTTTTTTAAGAGCCGGTCCTTTTGTCTAATGATGTTATCATTTTGGGAATGGTAAAGCACTTTCTGCCAGTACTTGTACCACCTGTTAAAGTGCTTTGCCATCGCTTTCCCGTTTGTATTTTTCTGACTGGGTAGTTTTCTTCATTTGTGTTTTGAATGAAAATAAATAAAGTAAAGCAGGGTTGGAAAGCATTTTATAATATTAAAGATATCGTACAAAGCACGCTACGTTGTTAGCGTGCCTTAAAGTTTTTTTTAATTCCAGTTTATGTAAAGGTAGACCTGGCAATTCAAGTAAATTCACAAATTCAGATGGAAAATTTACTGCGTCGGTTTCTTCCACCGGTGCTTCTGTAGTTTAAATATCAGAATATATAAGTTCCATTCCTTTTCTAAGGTTTGTTCTCTTTTAGAAAATTTGTTTAACTTTTTGGAGAGTATGTTTCAATGCTACATAAGTTTCATATTCCGTGTATAGTGTTTGAATAGGTAATTAAAAGGGGTTCTTCACCCCTTTTTGTTCCTCCCAGTAAAAATCCCAAATATATATAATCTTCCTCAATCGCATGCGAAATTTCAAGTACCAAACTCCGGCAGTTTGAGTCATTCAAAATCCATTCCATTTTGTTTAACAATTTCAGTGTTCCAATGCAACTCCTTCCAAGATTCCATTTCGTTCACCATTCCATTGCATTTCGTTCCCATTATCTCTTATTGCAATTCCACTCGTTCCCCGTTTCATTCCATTGCGTTCCTACTGTCTTGTGTATCGATATTGATATCAGTCGCTTCTCTTTCCATTGCATTTATTTGCACTTGCTCCGTTCCATTCCTCTTTTAACTGCAGTGTTTCAATTCCACTCGTTTCCCATTCCATGCCATCTCGCTCCTCATTCCATTTCGTTCTATAGTCCATTCCTTTTCGTTCCCTCTTCCAATCCATTTTCATTGTCCATAATTTCAATTCCACTCGTTCAACGTTTATATCCACTTCGTTCCACTTGTGTAGTGTTTCAATTCCACTCGTTTCCTATTTAGTTTCTTAATTTTAGTGTTTCATATACGTTCTTCTCGTTCTTTAAATTTCAGGTTTCTAGCTAAAGACGCAGATGTTCAGGGGGGGGGGGCAATTTTCCCCTTTTGAGCCACCATTTTTACCACGTTCCTGTCCAAAGTCCTAAAAATGCCTTGTCGATAAGTTAGCCCATACTCCAAGGAAAACATATTATAGATTACGGGTTTCTAGCCGAAGGGTTCGGTTAGGCCATCAAGGGGGAGATTTATTCCGTTTTTACCCCTCCCAGTAGGAATTTCCAAAAATTCCGAGAACGACTGCGTTGGAGGAGGAACCTACTACATACATAATTTTAGGTCTCTATATCCAGCAGTTTGCCCAACTCAGCAAGGGAGAAGTTTTTTCACTTTTTACCCCTCCCGGTATGGGTTTCCAAAAATACCATCTTAGGGGACGTCTACGTTGGAGAAGGAACCCAAATACCGAATTTAAGCTCCCTAGTTCCAGCAGTTTGGCCAGGCCGTTAAGGGGGAGACTTTTCCTGTTTTTGACCCTACTTGTGGAAATTTCCAAACATCTCATCTTAGCGGATGTCTACAATAGAGGAGGAACTTTAGTACCAACTACGTCCAGTAGGTTGGGCAGGCCTTTAAGCGGCACTTTTCGCTTCATTAATCCCCATTTTTGCAATGTCCCTGTCCAAAATTCCACAAAGCACCTTCCCGATAAGTGAGCCCATACTCCAAGGAACATATGTTTTACACTTCAGGTTTCTAGCCAACTTTTACTATTCCAGCAGTTTGAGCAGGCTGTCAAGGGGGACACTTTTTCTTTTTTTGTCCCTCCCGGTTGGAATTAGGCTGGAAGAGGAACCTAAGTACCGAAGTTCAGCTTCCTAGTTCCAGCAGTTTGGACAGGTCGTTAAGGGGCCACTTTCCCTTTTTGAGCCCCTGTTTTATAACGACCCTGTCCAAAATTCAAAACAATATCTTTCTAATAAGTTAGCCCTTACTCCAGGGACCCATATTTTAAATTTCACGTTTCTAGCCGAAGGGGTTTTTAGAGGCCACCAAGGGGAGGTTTTCTTCTTTTTGCCCCTCCCTTTAGGAATTTACAAAAATTCGATCTTCGCGGCTGTCTGCGATGGATGAGGAACATTCATACCAAATTTCAACTTCATTGCCTAAGCGGTTTGGGCAGGCCGTTATTGGGGACATTTTTCCCTTTCAACCCACATTTTCACTATGTTTCTGTTCCAAAATAGAAAAATTACGTTGCCGGTGAGTTAATCCTACTCCAGGGAATACATATTTAAAATTTTAGGTTGGCCAGAAGGAGAATACTTTTCCCCTTATCTCCCTCCCGATAGGAATTTCAAAAATTCCGTCTAAGCGGACGCCTACATACCGAATTTCGGCTACATAGTTTCAGCAGTTTGGGCAGGCCGCCAAGGGGGAAACATCCCCCTTTTGGGATATCCTGTAGGGAATTCCAAAAATACAAACTTAGGCGATGTCTACTACAGTGGAGGAACCTTTATGCCAAATTTCAACTTCTTATCTCCAGTGGTTTGGGCAGGCAGTTAAGGGGGACACTTTTCCAATTTGTGAGACCGTCTATGGGGACGCCTATGCCGAATATATTTGGAAATTCCGGTAGGATTTTCCAAAAATCCCGTCTTAGCGGACGTCTATGCCGAATATCAAGAAACCTTGTTTTAGAGGAGATATCCGTGGGGGGAGGAAAAAATACCTTTTGTGAAATTAAATTTTTTTAAATGGAATTTTTTGGAAAAAGCTAAATTTTTTGGAAAAAGATACTTTATTTTTACAAATTACTTTATTGGAAGAAGGTACTTTTTTTGAAAAAGTTATTTTTAAGAAAAATTTATTTTTTTTGGAAAAAGTTCCTTTTTTGGAAAAGGTTCTTTTTTGGAAAAGGTATTTTTTTTGGAAAAAGGTATTTTTTTGTAAAAATGTATTTTTTTTGGAAAAATGTACTTTTTTTGGATAAGGTACTTTTTTTTGGAAAAAGGTAAATATTTTTAGAAAAAGGTGCTTTTTTGGAAAATGGTACTTTTTTGGAAAAAGGTACTTCTTTTGGAAAAAGGTACTTTTTTGTAAAAAGGTACTTTTTTTGGAAAAAGGTACTTTTTTTGGCAAAAGGTACTTTTTTTTGGAAAAAGGTAGTTTTTTTGGATAAAGGTACTTTTCTTGAAAAAAGGTACTTCTTGTGGAAAAAGGTACTTTTTTTGGAAAAAGGTACTTTTTTTGAAAAAGGTACTGTTTTTGGAATAAGGTACTTTTTTTTGGAATAAGGTACTTTTTTTTGGAAAACGGTACTTTTTGTGGAAAAAGGTACTTTTTTTGGAAAAATGTACTTTTTTGAAAAAGGTACTTTTTTGGAAAAAGGCACTTTTTTTTGGAAAAAGGTACTTTTTTTGGAAAAAGAAACTTTTTCTGTCCCCGTTTTGCCCCTCCCGATAAGAATTTCCAAAACTTCGGTCTCAACGGACGTCGACACCGGTCGAGGAACCTACATACCAAATTTCAACTTCATAGCTCCAGCAGTTTGAGCAGGCCGTCAAGGGGGAGACTTTTTTCCCTTTTTGTCCCTCCCTGTAAAAATTTAAAAAAAATTCCGTCTTGGTGGATGTCAAAGATAGTGGAGGAACCTTTATACCAAATTTCAACTTCCTACCTCCAGCGGTTTTGGCAGGCCGTCAAGGGGGGCTCTTTCCCCTTTTTAACCCCCATTTTTACAACGTCCCTGTCCAAAATTATTGAAAGTACTTCCTAGAAAAGTTAGCCCCTACTCCAAGGAACACATATCTAAAATTTCAGCTTTCTAGCCAAAGGGGTTTTGGCAGGCCGTCAAGGGGGAGACTTTCCCCCTTTTTGCCCGTTCCGGCAGGAATTTCCAAAAATCCCGTCTTAGCGGACGTCTACGCCGAAATAGGAACCTACATACCAAATTTCAACTTCCTAGCTTTAGCGGTTTGGGCTGGGCGATGTTGAGTCAGTCAGTCAGTCAGTCAGTCACGTTATTCTTTTATATATAGAGATATGCTGAAAATCGGCATTTGACTGCAAAGTTCGAAGGTCGATTAAAATAAAATTCGAACTAATATAAACAAACGCCGCGATACGGGTCTTCTAATTTAGCCTCTATTTTCACCCCTTACTCTCAGAATCGACCTAACTTTTGCTAGCCTGAATTTGTTCAACAGTGTTATCGTACAAAAAATTCATTGAAAAAATAATATCAGATGTAGTTGTATATAATGATATGTGTCTTAATGTGACTCCATTCACCGTCAGATATAACCCAATCACATTATATATAACAATATATAACTATTTTTACGCGGGTAAAGTCTGATTACAAAAGCGACAATAACTTAAAAACGATTCAAGGTATAAAATTCGTTTTGGTATTATTTATTAGGTCAGAATGTTCCCTTTAAAATGGTATGCATACGGATTGTGAATTAATACATGTATATTAGACCGAAAATATTTCGGGTCTAGGAATAAAATCTCACGAGCTGGACCTTTTTTAAAAAAGGTATTTTTTTAGATTCTAAAGACAACATACACAATATTGGTATCATATGAAAGGTTTTTTTGAAGAGCGTCCAGCGGTACATATAACATGTTCAATCATTCCTAGAAATGTCCTGTTTGCAAGGATATTCTACAAAAAAAAAAACAAGTTTCTGACCCTTTTGTATGAACAATTTTGTGATTTAAATGTCAATCTTACATATCTTAATCTCTAGTCGATTTAAGTGAACACGTGTTTCAGGTTTTTTTTTTGAAATTCGCGATTGTTCGCGTTTTATCTGAAATTCAATATGGTGGAGAAAATATGTTTAAAATAGGGCAATATGGATATAAAAACTTTCCTTTTAATAAGTAAATAATCGCTAAGTGGATATAGTTTAGAATTTTGCTAATTTAATACATTTTTTACGGTGCTCTGGACCAAATTTTGATAAAAAAAATAAAATAAAAAATAAAAAAATTTTATGAAATTTTTTGTAGGTTTATTATTAAATAAAATATTTTATTAAAATACACGTGTCTGTAATTTTTTTAAGAAAAGTCTAAATATATGCTGACCCTAAATAAAATTTTATAATAATTTTTTTCGCGAAAAAAATATATTCTGCCAAAAATGCGCGTGCTCGATTTTTTTCTGCTAAGTTGCATTTTTATCTTACATCAATTAGATACTGAATTCAAATGCAGATTGCAGTAACTCAAAAATTTTAACAAAATTTGGTCCACAGCATCACGCAAAATATATGAATTTTGCAAAATTTCGAACTATATCGACTTTGCGATGATTTACTTATCAAAAGAAAAGTTTTGTTATCCATATTGCCCTATTTAGAACACATTTTTTCCTCCACATTGAAATTGTGATAAAAAGCAAAAAATCGCGAATTTCAAAAAAATCTGAAACACGTGTTCACTTAAATCGACTACAGATTATGATATGTAAGTTTAACATTTCAATAACAAACATCTCCGTACAAAAGAGTCAAAAAATTTTTTTTTTTTTTATAGAATGTCCTTGAAAATAGGACATGTCTGGATACGCTTGAACATGTTTTATATACCACTGGACGCGCCTCAAAAAAACCTTTCGTATGATAACAGGCACGTAGCTAGGAATTTATTTCGGGAAGGGCTTTTCAAAAAATTTTTGTTAAATTTTTCCCGTTTTTTTTTTTTTTTTGTTTACTGGGGAAGCTTATAAAATTTAAAAAAAACTCGTTATTTTAAGTTAAGTGTGCCCTTTACTTTTTGTGTAAAGTTCAATAAAATGAGAGTAATCACAAAATCCTCTATCTAAAAGACAAAATTATCCAAAAGTACGGGAACGCACAAAATCACTTTTCTAACCCAAAACTATTTAAAAGAAAAAAATTAAAATTCGTATAGTTTTAGTCTCAAAAATCGCACAGAAACACATATTTTTTGCATTTAAAAGTTTTTTTGACTTCGTTCAGTTAATTTAAAATTTTCACAATGGTGTTATTAGTTTATCATCGCACCAGCTGTCCCTTTTACAATTTTTTAATAGTAAAAAGAGAAGTTAATAGTAGACAGAGGCAGAAAATTTTATAAAAATATCCCTAAGAACCCAAAAATATCTGTAAGGGCCTAAAGGTTTTTAAAACTTGTTTAATATTACAACTAAGAGTGACTAATAACCATAAAGGAAATTTAATTTCTAACGCATTTTCTAAGTTCAAAACTAAATTATATATTTCAAGTGTAATTTGATTTCTTGGTGATTTCAATTTTAAAAATTTCAGTTTTTTGTCAATATTTAAAATTTTCTGCAATCCGTTTGTGATATGGAGTATATTGTTTGACCCATTTTCTGCCAAGCATGGATTCCGTGCGAATTTTCTGACAAAACTTCGTAGAAGGAAAGGTGACGTGTCTTTAAAGATATGTTGGTAAAAAATGGATTAAACAATTTAAATACTGTATCTTATAGTTTTGTTACTTTAAAATACATCTTAATACTTTTTGGACAAATTTTTAATTTATTTGTTTGGTTTCCTTGTTCCATATTAGTTTTAAAAGGTCCCAGCAAAAAAAATTGGATTGAATGCTTTACAAACTACTTCCTCCACTGCTTCATAAGTATCTGTTAGTGTATTTTTACTGCATTTTTAGAAGTTAATCTGAATAAAATCAACAAATCACTTCTTTCATTGCTTCCAAAGTATTCATTAGTATATTTTTACAGCTTTTTTAGAATTACTTCTGAACAACATCCAAAAAATTACTTAAGTATTGCTTCTAAAGAGTAATTGCTCCAAAAGTGATCGTAAAAAGTAATTTTCGTATCACTTGGCATTTCCGAACAGAGGGTCCCGGGTTCGATTTCCGGCGGGACCAAGATTTTTTCCATATTTTTGTTATTCTATTTATTAATTTTTTTAATTTTTAAAAATATGTATATATGCAAAAAATGGTGAGAATTTACTTTTTATGCACCTGTAAAAATAGTACCGAAAACTATATTGAATTGAAGTGCACCTTTTACACTTGTTTAATAAGTATAAGGAACAATATCTCGCAGTAACAAAGTGGCGCTTTTATGTCACTCAACTTTCATATCAAAGAATAGCTCAACGGTAGAGCGCTAGACTAGTAATAGTGAGGTCGCAAGTTCGATACCCGATGGCGGCAATAAAAAACTTTTGTAAAATAAAAATATATATTTTTTTAACTTTTAATTGGTGAAAAAGAGTTTTTTTGCACTCGTTCAAAAAGTACTGAAAAAATGTTGAAAGTGGAGTACTCCTCTTCTATGACAACTCAATGTTAAAATCATTAGTGTTTATGTTAAAAAAGGAGTATATCTAGACCATCAATTATAGTGATTTTTCTACTGCTTCGGTATCTCTTTTTTTGCTGGGGTTTTATTACAATTTTATAGATTATCGGAAAGGTTAAAAATTAAAAGTAAATTATATCATTATTATTTTGATTTCCAATGGAGTGCGCCATTCCAATAAGATCTTAGACTAATTTCAAAGCGCAACTATAATTTCAAGCCCGATGGTTCAAACGCGAAATGAAAGTAAAATTCCAGAGGATTTTGCAAAGTTGGCTCGGGTTTTTTATTTTATGACCTCTTGAAATATCTGTGCGGCGCGAAAGTCCAAAGATGTTGCACATTTTTAGAGTTAGGAACTCTCTCGCGTTCACGAATAAGTTAAATTTCAACTGTTCTTTTCGGTTCTTTAATTTTATTCGAAATTATCAAACAAACCACTGACAATATAATCTTATACTGATAGAAAAATCCTGAAAAAATAGCAAAAAAATGTACTCAAAATTAGTTAAAAGGGGCCCTGCACAGAAAGCTTTTGAAATTAGTAAATCCTTTTTGCTAAATATTAGTAAGATAAATACAGCAAAAATGCAACTGTTTTAGTAATATTTGAGTTAAAATTCGTTTAATTGAATTGCAAATGTATCTTTCTAATATTGGCTAAAAAAATATTGCTGAATATTAGTAGGAAAAAAAGCAGTAAAGAAATTGTTATATATTCAAAAGTTACTCCTTGTTTTTATAAAGCGAGCGAGCGAGATTTTATTCGCATTAAGAAAATCAAAAAAAAAATAAAAACTTAAAATTCTTTGTGATGGTTTAGTCGACTAATTTCCAGTAAATTTTTTGCTGATTTTAGAAGGGTAAATTGTCATTCTCGATTAGCCAAAATATAGCTGTAATTTTGTAAATTTAATATAGTTTTTCTTGCTGTTTGTATCTTTCTAATGTTTAGCAAACAAATTCTGCTGGATTCAGCTATTTTTTCAGCAAAAATTTTTGAAGACTTTTATATTAGTGTATGAACAACTAAAAAAATTTATCGAATGAACGAGTGAACTAGAAGAACACACTAGTTCAAAAATAAAATTGATAGTAATGAACTGTGAACTATAATGCCAAATTCTAGCCATTTTTATTCCGATTGTTTGTTTGTACAAAATGTTTTATTTTGTGTGAGAATTTCCGAGTGTCCTCACATTTTTACTCACTATTTCTAATTGTTTTTGTTTTTTTTACGATAGACTAACACTCAGGCGATGCCCTCTACTTATGCTAGTGCATTACGCTAGAATTACGAAAATAGAATAGATTTCGACAATTTTTAACACCAAACTGTTAATAAGGAGTGAGATAATAAAAATGTTAACACACATTTTTGCCTATAACTTTGATTTAAAGGTTCTCATATTTTTTTTCGGCAATTAACATTTTAAAAATATGTCAGTTAATAAGTTAATTTACATCATGAGTTTTAATTTGCAATTTTTTACACAATGGACTATGAAAGAAAAGTGCGTTCAAAAATAATTAAATATTTTCAACAAAACCAAACACGGACATACAAAAAAATTGTAAAAGAGATTAATGTATGCCGCCAAACAGTTTCAAAAGTGGTAAAAAGATATCTGGAACACCTAACAATTGAAAGGAAGCCGGGAACAGGAACAAAGACTGGTTATCGTAACATTGGTAAGGCATATAAAGTTAAAAGCATCCTTAAGAGAGCTCCTAACACATCTGGCAAAAAAACAGCTCCGTTAGTCCAATGCTCGGACGTTTTTGTACATAAAGTGAAACGTAGGGCAGGACTAAAGTCCTACAAAGTTCAAAAAGTTCCCGATAGAAACGCTTTTAAAAATTTGGATTCCAAAACCAGAGCTCGAAAATTGAAATAAAATTTTATACAAAAATACAACTGTTGTGTACTGGACGACGAAACTTATGTCCTGGCTAATTTTTCGCAGCTCCCTGGTCAAGAATTTTATGTTTCCGATGTTCGAGGAAATGTTGCGGAAAAATTTAGATCGAAAAACCAAACGAAATTCCCTAAAAAATTCCTAGTATGGCAAGCCATTAGTAGCTGCGGCCAAAGAAGCCAGTCATTTGTGACATCTGGCTCTATAAACAGCGAAATTTATATCAAGGAGTGTTTGCAAGAGACTTCTTCCATTTTTCAGTCAGCACAATGTATCCACTAACTTTTGGCCCGATTTAGCATCTTGTCACTACAGCAAGAAAGCGCTGGAGTGGTATAATTATAATAATGTGGTTTTTGTACCAAGCAGAGATGGGAGTAATTAATTTCTTTGTAATGACCATTGCGGGTTTTCATTATTAAAAAAAAAAATTCATTACCATTACAAAATGTAATTGCAATGAAAAAAATGTTAATTTCATTTATTTTCTTTACATGTAATGAAACGTTTTTATAATTTTCATTACAATACGCAATGGTAGTAAAAACAAAAAATCATTTTCATTTTTTCTACACTAGGAAGACAAATGAAATTTCATTACCATTACTTAACATAATGATTTAAAGAACGTTTTGTTCTTTGTTCTACACTAAAAAATTTACCTTTATGTAAATTTTTTTTCGCAATTTTTTTTTGGCAACTAGCCACCAAACTTTGATGTATGTCTCAAGATTATAAATTAAAAAAAACCGCACTTAAAAAATAGCAAAATTATGGCGGAACGCGAAAAAAGACTTTATGGCAGAAAAATTCAATTAAAAAACTTAATCAGCGATTAACATTCTTCAAACAAATATACTGATGCAAAAAGTTTCGTTTTGGCAAATTTTTTTCGCGATTTTTTTTTTTTTTGCAACTAACCACCAAACTTTATTATATGAAATAGGCATTATAGTCCCTAGATTATAAATTTGAAAAAACCGCACTTAAGAAATTGCATAATAATGGTGGAACGCGAAAAAAGACTTTATGGTACAAAAGCTGAATTAAAAAACCTAATCAGTGATTAATATTCTGGAAACAAATATATTAATGTAAGAAATTTCCTTTTTGCAAATTTTTTTTCGCGATTTTTTTTTAACTAGACACCAAACTTTGTTGTATGAAATGGGCATTATAGTCCCTAGATTACAAATTTTTAGAAACCGCACATAAAAAATTCAAAAATAATGGTGGGACACGAAAAAAGACTTTATGGTAAAAAAAATTTAATTAAAACACTTATTCAGCGATTTACATTCTGCAAACAAATCTATTGATGTAAGAATTTTCCTTTTTGAAAATTTTTTTTTTCGCGATTTTTTTCGCGGTTTTTTTTTTACTAGCCCCCAAACTTTGTTGTATGAAACGGGTATTATAGTCACTAGAATATAAATTTTAAGAAACCGCACTTAAAAAACTCCAAAATAATGGCGGGACGCGAAAAAAAGGCTTTATGGTAAAAGAATTGAATTAAAACACTTAATCACGATTTACATTCTGCAAGCAAATATATTAGGCAAAAATTTTCCTTTTTGAATTTTTTTTTGTTTGCGATTTTTTTTGTGCAATTTTTTTTTTCAACTAGCCACCAAACTTTGTTGTACGAAATGAGTATTATAGTCCTTAGATTATAAATTAAAAAAAAAAAACCGCACTTACAAAATTGCAAAATAATGGCGGATCGCGAAAAAAGTCTATGGTACTAGAATTCAATTAAAAAACTTAATCAGCTATTTATGTTTTGCAAAGAAATATATTGATGCAAGAATTTTCCTTTATGCAATTTCTTTTCGCGATTTTTTTTTTTGCAACTAGCCAGCAAAACTTGGTATCAAATATGGATACCATAGGCCTCGGATTATGAAACAAAAAAATGCTTTTAGTAATTTGTAAACCTAATATTTTTAAAATAAAAAACTTCGACAAAAACGGCATGTAATGAAAAACAAATGGGTGTTTCATTACTATGTAAACATTAGGTAAAAGTAATGAAAATTAAAAAAAGGTTCATTTTAATTTTCAAAACAAATGAAAATTAAAAAAAGGTTCATTTTAATTTTCAAAACAAATGAAAATTAAAAAAAATATTCATTACCATTTTTTAACGCAATGGTAATGAAAAAAAAAAACATTACCATTTCTTCAAAAAATGGTAATGATAAAAAAAGCTCCATTACCATTACATCAAGTAATGGTAATGAAAATGTAATGGTAATAATTTTAGCCCATCTCTGGTACCAAGAGACGCAAATCCACCATACTGCCCGTCCAGTGGGGAGATATTGGGCTCTTATTAAAAGAGAATTAAAGGGCACAAAACTTTTCTCCCAGGACATGCAAGATTTTAAATGTAGATGGACCACTTGCTCTAAAAAGTGACAGAAACTACCATAAAAGCCTTAATGGGAGGGTTTCGGGAAAAAGTGGATAACTTTATTCGTAGTGGTTAGAATTCAATGCGGTTTTTGATTTTGTATTAAATTTCAGTTAATAAAAATTTGGGTTGAAGTCTTAGAATTCAGTGGTTTGTTTTTTATTTAACTTTATGTGTGTTGACATTTTCATGGTCTCACTCCTTAATAAACAACAGGAATAAAAAGCAACTGCTAATGCGTCTTTGTGGCGAGAACGTGATTAAAATAGACACATGTTTCAAGAGGACATCAAATTAAAAACCGAGCTATATTTGCAATACACTTTGAGCGTTTTGTTTTAGCAACAGGGTACTTTCATTTCGCGTTTGAAACATTGATTTTGATCACGATGATCATTTTGCAGGATCTTCTAAAACCCCAGAATATAGTTTTGTTAAATATACTGCAAGAAGCTTCATGGGACAAATCCGAATTTATATATGCATTTAATTTACAGTCACTTCCAGAATAAATTTTTTGTTTCTCCTAAAGTACGCTTTTTCATGGACAGTTAATAATTTTAATTAAAAAAAAAATTATGAAAATCCAACATTATAATGCTTAACTTAGGGTGGAAAAAAAATTGTAAAATGTCGAATTATGCCAAATTATGACCCTATAGTAACAGCTTGTGCCTGCAAGCAGGAAACCTGTAGTTTTTAAGGAAAACCGAAGGTTAGTTTATCAATTTTATGTTTATATGACGAAATTTTATGTTTATATAATAAATATGTCGCAAAAATAACCTTCCGATGTTTTTTGGCTGTAATTTAAAAAAAAATGAAAAACTTTGATTCTTCTTGTGGATTATTTTTATTTGGTCTTTTAATTTTTTTTACATCAACTCGAGAATATGATGTCATGTAAATGGCCGCCGCCACAGTTGATTGTCATTTGAGCCCTTTTTATGGCATTTTCCATCACTTTGGCCAAAACTTCCGGCGATAGGTCCTCACATTCTTGACGGATATTGTCTGAGGGTTCTTGACATAAATCCGCGACTTCAAAAAGCCCCACAAAAAGAAGTCTGGAGCAGTCAAATCAGGCGATCTTGCTGGCCAGTGCAAATCGCCAAAACGGGAGATTAGGCGCCCGGGAAATGCATCCTTCAGCATATCGGATGTGGCACGTGCAGTGTGTGCCGTTGCACCGTCCTGTTGGAACCACATGTTTTCCAATCCCAATTCATCAAGTTGCGGCAAAAAGAACTCGTTGATCATTGCTCTGTAGCGCTCACCATTCACAGTAACCGTTTGGCCCGCGACGTCTTCGAAGAAAAAAGGTCCGATGACTCCTCCAGCGAAAACAGCACACCATACAGTGACTTTGAGCGGGTCTAATGGCTCTTCGTGGGTTACACGCGGATTTTAAGTGCCCCAGAAGCGTAAATTTTGCTTATTTACGTACCCGCTAAGATGGAAATGGGCCTCATCACTCATGATTATTTTTGATGAAAAATCATCCAATTATTGGTCAAATAAATAGTCACCAATATTCCGCGTTCTGGAGCAGTGTAGCGTAACATTGTTTATTAACGTGTATTTCGCATGTGTTTACTACACAAATGTCAAAACAGAATTGACATTAGGGGCCAATCGCAAAATTTATAGCATTTTGTGATAGGAGAATTACTTTTGCGCCACCCTGTAGTAACAATAAAAAATAGCCACATGTCAATTAAAAGTTGCAAACAAAAATTTCTGTTTCCTATTTGCAGTCACATTTTATAAATTTTTTCTCAGTAAAAGAGAGGATTGCATTCTATTTATTTTCTAACCTCTTTGATTGTGCCTACCACACAACTATTCAAGATTTTTACAAAAAAAACCCATAAAAAACAGTTTCTATGGCCACCAAAAAGCTTAGAAAAATTTTGAGAAAGCAGTTTTCGCAATTGGATTTAGAGTCTATTTTATTTATGAAACTTAAGAAATTTAGGCATTTGGTATTTGATTTGAACAAAAAATAACTATTTTTATTACATTTTTTAAAAAATGTTTTTGCTTTCGACGTATTGTGTTACTTTTCAAAAATTTTCAAATCATTTCGGGGGGAGGGGGCTCGAGCCCACAAGCCCCCCCCTAGCTACGTGCCTGTATGATAACCATATTGAGTATGTTGTCTACAGATAAAATGCAAATTTCTTACAAAAACTAAATAAAATACCTTTTTTAAAAATGGTCCAGCTCGTGAGATCTCGTTGCTAGACCTGAAATATTTTGGGAATCATCATAAAACAAACCAAGGTTTATTTTGAGGGGGCACTGTTTTTACTTTTTTTCGTGAGTCGGTCTAATGTATATAACACAATAGCATGTACCACATTTTTTGGTATTATAATAAATTAATTAAAAAACGAGTAAAAAGTTTCTACATAATTTTTTCAGCCAACCAGCGTTATTTAACATAAAAAATGGGTCAGTTTGACACCAAGTTCACAAACAGGTTAATTTATATTTTTTCTTATAAAAAATGCTTAATTAAAGCAGACAACAGAAAAGCTTAAAATTTAAAATTCTTTATTGATAAAATTCTTCAATTATTTTTAAAAAAAAAATCATTCATAACTTTTAAATAAAAGTCTTTATATTTTTTAAAATTCAGTAAAGAGTTCTAAAGATAAAATTCTCTATTGAAAAGTATTTTGATTTATGGAGTTTTATTTTCCTATACAAAAATATACATAAATGTATTTAAAATTAGTAAAATTTTAAATTTGTGATAAAGATTAGCATATAGTTAACAAAATTTTATATTAAGAGTAGTTCTGAACATTTTGTTCCCTTCATACACTAATATCACGACATGCTTTTTCGCATTTAGCCATTATTTTGGAATTTTTTAAGTGAGGTTTTTTAAAATTAATAAGCAAAAAACCATAATACCAACGACTATATAATTAAAAGACTACCCAATTCTCCCTGCCACTGTTAAATCACTCTCTTCTTAATTTGTATCCAAAATTCAGCCATAAGAATTGCACACGTCTGCAAAGGCTAACATTTTCGATACAAATTGTCATTGTTCGAAAGAGGCGATGAAAACCGCCTGATAATACCTTATACCAAAGTTTGGTAATTAGTTTGCAAAAAAATTCGCGAAAAAAAATCTTAAGAAAGAAAAATGTTTGCATCAATACATTCGTTTGCAAAATGTAAATTAAGTTTTCAAATTAATCGCTTTTCCCATCAAGCCTTTTTTCGCTTTCCGCTATAATTTTGCAATTTTTTAAGTGCGGTTTTTTTAAATTTATAATCTAGGGACTAAAATACCAATTTCTTATACCAAAGTTTAGAAGTTCATTTACAATAAAAAATTCGCGAAAAAATATTTCGCAAAAAGGAAAATTTTTGCATCAATATATTCGTTTGCAGAATGTAAGCTGACTAAGCTGGTTAATGAATATTTTGTACCATAAAGGCTTCTTTCGCGTTCCGCCATTATTTTGAAAAATTTTAAGTGCATTTTTTTACTTCATAATCTATTAATTTTAATACTCATTTCTTATCAAAAAACTTGGTGGTTAGTTTGCAAAAAAAATCGCAAAACCATTTTTGCAAAAAGGAAAATGTTTGTATCAATATATTCGTTTGCAGAATGTAAATCACAGAATAAGCCTTTTAGCAAATATTTTGTACCATAAAGACTTTTTTCGCATTCCGCTATTATTTTGCAATTTTTTAAGTGCGGTTATTTTAAATTCATAATCTAGGAATAATAATAACCATTTTTTATTAAAAAGTTTAGCGGTTAGTTTGCAAAAATAATTCGCAAGAAAAAAAATATTTTGCAAAAAGGAAAATTTTTGCATCAATATATTTGTTAGCGGAATATAAATCGTTGATTAAGTTTTTTAATTAATTTTTAGTATCATATATAATTTTCCACAATTGCGCGTTTTGAATATCGATCAAATCTGCGAATACCATAAAAACTAAAGAACGAGAAATATCGGATTTAGTTATATAGTTTGTATATTTAGTTTTTTATTGTACTTTATTTCTTATACAGTTTATCCACCAAACATTTATTGAAAGAGCTATTTTGCGAAATTTGCATATAAGACGCCCTATAAAAAATTAGAAAAAAATGCGAAATTGCTGTTTGATTTCAAGTTTTGTGTATTTAATATTTTTTATTGTAGGTATTTAGGTTTTTATTTTTTCATTTTGAATTTTTCAAATAACTATTCAAAGAATTATTCAAACACTTATTAAAAATAAAATTCTCTAAATTTTGAGATTTTTATTTTTCAAATTTAAAATTCACAAACTTTTGGGATTTTTATTTTAAACAAAAATAAAATTTCAAATATTTATGGATTTTTAAATCAAATTCAGAATTTTTCCTTGTCTGAATAAAGGTTCTAATATCGATTTTCATGTCAAATGACACTTTTTTACATTTCAGAAATTTGGGGTCATTTTGACGCCAATTCCTAATTTTTTATTACTACACTGAGAGAATTATCTGCATGATATTAATGAATTTTTGCATAAAACCTATGAAGTTTCACTGGAACTCGTCCATTGAAACTTTTCATTGAATTAATGGAATTTAAAATATTGTCAAAAATTTCATTTTATTTATTAAAAGTTTCATACACTCAATGAAAAAGTTTCATTAAAACTAGATTCATAAAATATATGAAGCTTTTTCATCGAATTTAAGAAATTTTTCATTTATATTGTGAAGAAAACTTCATTCATTTACTGAACATTTTCATTAAAACTCGTCCAGCAAAATTCTCTCTGTGTATGTATAAAATTTGCTGTTAAAATAACTATTTGGACAACTTTTACCAAATTCCGTAAGAAACAACACATTGTTTTGATTTACATACTTGTAGGAAAAATCGAAAATTTTTAAAAATTTCGCCTTTGACCTTGGTAAAAAAGGGTTAACGTTGTCGGAGTTTTACAAAAATTTCGGAAAACAATCTTTTATATCAGAATTAAAAGAAATGGGAAGTGATTTTGTTACAGCTAGCTAAAAGCACAAAAATTAATACTATTCTTATTAAGTAGCCAGTATTTGGAAAGAAAGCCAAAAAAGTGATTTTTTCGCCTTGTAAATCGTATTTCAAACTTCAGGGCCGATGCGGCACGTGTAGAGTTTGCTAAAAACAGAATAATTTAAAAACCGCGGTTTCGGTTTTTCAAAATTATAAAAACCGCGGTTTCGGTTATTTTTCGGTTTTCTTGTGATATTAATAGAATTGTTTTAAAATAATTTAATATGCACCCAGGAAAAAGATTGGTTGGCTTTCGATCAAAACCATTAAAATGAATTTGCCAGGACTTTATTTTATTTGGAATTACCTATAATTGAATACTACATCAAAAATATTTGACTAGGTATTAAAAATAGGGAAAATGAACTAAAAAAAATCCTTTTAACAAATTATTGGTATCTCCAATCAATTTTAAAATTAGTATCAGTTTAGTAATTCTATGCAGTAGAAGCAGCCATTTATTTAGTGAATATACAAGAAAATTGGTGTTATCTATAACCTTTTTAAAAAAATTTCAATATTCGAAAGTGGTAACTACAAATACGGGTATCCTAATCAAATATGACCTTAAATTCAAGTTTCTGTAGAACCAACCGAATTGTGGATTGTATTGATAACACACACAACTATTAATTGGTATTGATAAACGAATTTTATACTGTATTAATAAAACACATAAATTCAAAATTAGTCATTAAAATTATTAAGTGTTTGTGGTGTAGTCGGTAGAGAGTTGGCCTAGCACGCCGGATTTCCGAGTTCAAATCCCGGACAAGACAAAAATTTATGTTTTTTTTTAATTAAAATAAAATATTAATATGTATAAACAGTAAATATGGCTAAGAAAATTAGAAGTAGTTGTGGTGCAGTGGGTAAGAGTGTGCACTATTAACCTGAATGGCCGGGTTCAATACCAGAAATTTCAAAAAAAGTTTTTTAATTTCAATAAAATTTTGTGGAACATAATAATATTTATGTGGAACATAATATTGAATTAGACAACCGAATATTGGCTTTCACGACGAAAAATATAATTTAATATAAAGATAGTTGTCGTAACCGCACGAATTCGATTGGCAACAAATTCGGTGGCCACAACTGAGACTGTTTTCTGTGTGTGTATAACAATTAAATATTTTAATACATTTAAGATATTTATTAAAATTCGATTGAATTTCTCACTCGAATAAAGGCAATAACACCATTGCCGAAAAAAAACGCGGAAACCGTTATAAGTTAAAATTTTTTATTCTTTTTTCGGCAGATTAAACTGTATTTAAAGAGTTGAAATTTAGCTATTTGTTTAAAACAATATAAAGTTGAAATTTTATACAATAAGTTTCGCGAACTAAGAAATAAAACTTTTTGAAAAATAAGCGGTGAAAATCTGAACTGAATACGTGAACTCAATATCTCTTAAACTACATGACTTTTGGTGTAATTTTTTACTAAATATATATCCTCAGCGTATATTATCTGTAGTAGTAAAAACAAAAAATCTTTAAAGTAATATTATGGAGAAATTGTTCATTACAATTAAATACAGAATTGTATAAAATAAGAGCTGAACCCTTTTCGAAATTCTAGGCTCAATAATATGTAATTAATTATTTTAATTACTTTAAGTATTTGCTAAAAACCGACTTATTTTTGTCGGTTTCGGTTTGGAGGCCTCGAAAACCGCGGTTTTGGTTTCGGTTAAAACCGAACAGCAAACTCTAGGCACGTGTTCTCGTTATCCGATCACCCTAATTTTATGTACGGTGTATTTTTATGCCCAATGGCATATTTTTAGAGGGTAGGTAAGGTCGACCCTAATATACATACACTACACTCAAAAAAAGATGAACTAAAAATGACGAATTTGAACTAAAATGAGGAAAACTGATAATGATTTAGTGCTAAAGCCATTTTAACTACGAACAAGTTCATGATTTTACTTACTAAAAGGAAACTTATTAAACTTGATATTGGTATTCATTTAGTAAAACTACACCCAGGAAAAATATTGGTTGGAATTAGATCAAAACCATTAAAATGAATTTGCCAGGACGTTATTTTATTTGCAGTTGCCTATAAGTGAATACTACACACAGAAAACAGTCTCAGTTGTGGCCACCGAATTTGTTGCCAATCGAATTCGTGCGGTTACGACAACTATCTTTTTATTAAATTATATTTTTCGTCGTGAAAGCCAATATTCGGTTGTCTAATTCAATATTATATTCCACATAAATATTATTATGTTCTACAAAATTTTATTGAAATTAAAAAACTTTTTTTGAATTTTCTGGTATTGAACCCGGCCCTTCAGGTTAATAGTTCACACTTTTACCCACTGCACCACAACTACTTTTAAATTTCTTAGCCATATTTACTGTTTATACATATGAATATTTTATTTTAATTTAAAAAAAAACATCTAAATTTTTGTCTTTTCCGGGATTCGAACCCGGAAATCCGGCGTACTAGCCCAACTCCTCACCCACTACACCACTAACACTTAATAATTTTAATGACTAATTTTGAATTTATGTGTTTTATTAATACAGTATAAAATTCGTTTATCAATACCAATTAATAGTTGTATGCGTTATCAATACAATCCACAGTTCGGTTGGTTCTACAGAAACTTGAATTTAAAGTCATATTTGATTAGGATACCCGTATTTGTATTTACCACTTTCGAATATTGAAATTTTTTAAAAAAGGTTATAGATAACACCAATTTTCTTGTATATTCACTAAATAAATGGCTGCTTCTACTGCATAGAATTACTAAACTGATACTAATTTTAAAATTGATTGGAGATACCAATAGTTTGTTAAAAGGATTGTTTTTTAGTTAATTTTCCCTATTTTTAATACTAGTAAAATATTGCTGGTGTAGTATTCAATTATAGGTAATTCCAAATAAAATAAATCCTGGCAAATTCATTTTAATGGTTTTGATCGAAAACCAACCAATCTTTTTCCTGGGTGTACACCAAAAAATTTTACTAGGTATTAAAAATAGGGAAAATTAACTAAAAAACAATTCTTTTAGCAAATTATTGGTATCTCCAATCAATTTTAAAATTAGTATCAGTTTAGTAATTCTATGCAGTAGAAGCAGCCATTTATTTAGTGTATATACAAGTAAATTGGTGTTACCTATAACCTTTATTAAAAAAATTTTAATATTCGAAAGTGGTAACTACAAATACGGGTATCCTAATCAAATATGACCATAAAGTCGAGTTACTGTAGAACCAACCGAATTGTGGATTGTATTGATAACACACACAACTATTGATTGGTATTGGTAAACGAATTTTTTACTATATTTGTTTTCCAAGCCAAACATATAAATTCAAAATTAGACTTCAAAATTAATAAGTGTTTGTGGTGTAGTCGGTAGAGAGTTGGCCTATTAACCTGAATGGCCGGGTGCAATACCAGAAAATTCAAAAAAAGTTTTTTAATTTCAATAAAATTTTGTGGAACATAATAGTATTTATGTGGAACATAATATTGAATTAGACAACCGAATATTGGCTTTCACGACGAAAAATATAATTTTATATAAAGATAGTTGTCGTAACTGCATGAATTCGATTGGCAACAAATTCTGTGGCCACAACTGAGACTGTTTTATGGGTGTACGTAGTATACTGAAACCCACCCGAGTGGGTTCTTCATATTTTACACACATTTTAAATAAAAAAATGCATTTACTCCAACATATAATGGGTTACATAATGGGTTAATGAAGAAGAGATGAAAAAAAGAATAATAACAAAAATCTATAGAAAGTATGGCTAACAATACATACCGTGAAGCATAAGCATAAATGTGCATAATTTCTTGTTCAAACTTCTTGTAATTTGTATCAACAAAGTATTTAAAAAAAGGACTAACAATGAATAATAAATTTTAGATAAATTTGTCAAAATATTACTGTATTTTGAATAATAAATGAATAAAAACAATATTTTTAAAAAGTAATTATGCTTCCTGCACTATTTTTATACCACATAGTGATAAAAATCCCAATATTCTGAAACAAGTCCCCTGGGTGAGTTTCAGACGACAACGTAGAAAAATTGAAAAACTAAAGAAAAAAATTATAAAGAATATTCGAATCGTGAATAATTTAATAGGTTCTTATAGAAGTAAAAAAACTTACGTCACTGAGTCGAAAGCATTTTTTGTTTTGACCAAAAATCGTAAAGTTATCGATTATTAAAATTTTAAAAACCCACCCGGGTGGGTTTCAGGAGTGCGAAGGTTAAAAAAATTGAAACTGAAATAGAGTTTGTAAAATTTATATTAATGAAATGTCTAAATTGTATTGAAAATAAAAAAAAAAAATAATTATTAGTTTTACTGGTATTTTTTAATACTGCATTTAAATGAGCAAAAACTTTGGCTCTTCCTAGTTCTTACTTATCAAAACGCATATATTAAAAACGGACAAAGCCTAGTTTTGTACGAAAACTAAGTAATATATAGTTTTTGCTCAGACTAAATTCAGTATAACTATCAGCTTGTATATTTTCGTATTTCATTCAATTTTTTTTTTTTTTTTTTTTAAGTAGTATTTAAAATGGTATAATATAATAAAATTATTTTAACAAAACAATAATAATAATGTATTCCTTTATTTAAATACCTTTTTCTATATTATATGTTAATCATTTTTATCACATAAAATGTCTTGTTATTTACTAATATTTAATACTTTATAACATTAGTTTTTTTTATTACTGTGTAAATAATGTTTTATATCAAAAACTATAATAAAAATTTTATAAATATCGTAATTGTAATTGTTTTTATAATTTTAGTTATTAGGGTAAAAACAATATTAAAATTGTTGTCGCAACTAAAAGGATTTTATATTTTTTAGAGCCACTGATTTTGTTTTCATTTCGGTTCGTACAACTAAAGACATTTTAAAAATGAATTGCTTCTCTCAAAATTCGGTTATGCGAAAAGATTCTTATTTTTCAATTTCCATTGATTTAACTATAATTTCGGGGCTTACAACTGAAAGCATTACTAAAAGTCAGTTGTTTTATATATACTAGAATTCTATGATAGTACATGGGACCGCATAAATTCGATTGGCAACAAATTCGGTCGCCACAACCGTGGCTGTTTTCTGGGTGTAGAAGACGTAGAACAATTCTGTTATCTTGGTAGCACAGTTTCCAAAAATGGTGGTGCAAATAACGACGTCATAGCACGTATAAATAAAGCCCGTCACGCATATCACAAGTTAAGGAAAGTATGGTCCAATCGGAATATATCCCAGCGAACAAAATTAAGAATTTTCAACGCCAGTGTTAAACCTGTTCTCTATATGGTTCTGAAACCTGGAAAGTCACAAACCTCATATGCACAAAACTTCAGGTATTCATCAACAAATCCCTGGGACGGATCTGTAAAATATTTTGGCCTCAAACTATCTTTATTTATTTATTTATTCAGCCAATAGAAAATACAATCCTTACAGGCTAGATACAATTTACTTAAAACTATTTCAAATAAGTTAATAAATTATATTTAAAATTATCTTTTGATTTCGAAAAATCTAAATTGAGATCTTTATCATTATAAAGTATATTTAATAAGTTCAAAATACGATTAATTGGCTCATTTTTGGCATATTCTGTTCTACATATAGGAATATAAAATAGTTCATTAGACCTTAGTATGTAGCAAGGAATATGAAACGTTATTAAATTTAATAAACAATTACAATCAATAAATCCATTAATTAAATCAAAAATTAGCATTGCAGAATGCACAGTTCTTCTTAACGAAAGAGGCCGCAAATTTAAAAGCAAACAACGAGCATTGTATGAAGGGAAATTTTCAGTTAAATTAAAATGAATACCACGAAGCGCAAATCTTAAAAATTTCTTTTGAATTCGTTCAATTCGAACTGAATGGATCACAGTATGGGGGTTCCAGACGAAAGAACAATATTCAATTTTGGATCTTACAAAAGAAGTATATAAGACTTTAACTGTAAAGGGATCATTGAATTCTTCAACGAAGAATTATTGAGAAAGTCAAACAATGAGCCAATAATTATAGAAATAAAACGCCGAAAGTGGCGGTGGATAGGCCATAATTTGCGCAAACCCGACAACGATATTGCAAAAATGGCCTTTGAAGACCCTTTACAACGTGGATAAGATCTATTCATGCTGAACATCGATCTAGGGGAACATGGCAGCAGATCAAACTATTGGCGCAAGATAGGCAACGCTGGACTGATTTTTTTTCCGCCCTATGCTCCGACTAGGTGCTATAAATGTCTAGCATAAGTATTATATTTAATATTCGTTTTACATATAATTTCAAATGTTGAATATTTATTAAAGGAATAAAAAAAAAGCTGAATGGCTCTTTATAGGGATAAAATGATGTTTCCGTTATCGCAAACACTTCTTGAATAAAACAAAATGGCTCAAGGAGCTCTTATAAATACTGATACTATAATTTGGGATCAGTGTTGCCAAAACTTATTTAGGAAAAAATGCTAGATTTTTTTGATAAAAATGCTAAAAAATATAGCTAAAAAAAATTTAATAAAAAATTTTAATTTGTTAAAAAAAGTATTTTAGTGCCTTTTAAAATTAAAGAGAAAATAAGTCATCTATAATTACGAATTCAGTTCATTTTATTAACTAAAATTATATAAAAGATAAATTAAAAACAACTCAAAAACTTATTCTTGTAAAAAAATTCAAAAATCCTTTAAAATAAGTTTGTTATTTATTGATTTCCCAACTGTGTCATCGAAAATATGTTATCTCAAAAAGTTACAGGCGGATAAACGAAAGTACCCTAAAATATTTTATTTCTAAAATAGGAGGTAATGTGGAATACTTTGGCGGCTAATATGAATTTCCCATGCTGCCTTAATTTATCTAATCCAAATTAATTTAATGGTTTTTATTGCATGCTCTGATTCCCGTTTTCAAATTTCTGCATCTCTGGGTTTATCTGCATGAAATTCTTTAAAAAATAATTTTCGCGGGCCGGTTTAATACTTTTTGTGGTGTTGGTTTACATTGTAAGACTTTTGGTATGCTTAAGTGAAAAAACGTACAGGTGTTACAGTAAATAAAATCAAAATTCACTGAAATTCTTAAAAGATAGGAAAACGCGATTTATCACAAACGCTATCCACATTACAATCTATGACCCAAACATAAAAAAATCATTAAAAATTACAAAGATTAAAAATTAACCTTATCAACATTTTGCAATTCTATTAATTCTATTTTAAACTCTCTTCTTTAAATTATTTTCTTTTTATAAAAAATTTGAATATTTCTGTTCAAAATCACTGCTTCACAATATCAACAAAAAAGTAAAACGAGTAAAAAAGTTAATGTCAGGCATGCCGACTATACGATACCCTACACCAGTCTGGTTGCAAGCCAAGTAATGTGAATGCGATGTGAATCCGTGTACGAAATTTCAATTAGCACAAACTTATTTTACCCTGTCCACGATGTAGGGTATAAAAACCATTTTTATTATTTGTCTTACTGAAAATCAACACACAGAAAACAGTCTCAGTTGTGGCCACCGAATTTGTTGCCAATCGAATTCGTGCGGTTACGACAACTATCTTTATATTAAATTATATTTTTCGTCGTGAAAGCCAATATTCGGTTGTCTAATTCAATATTACGTTCCACATAAATATTATTATGTTCCACAAAATTTCATTGAAATTAAAAAAAACTTTTTTCGACTCTTACCCACTGCACCACAACTACTTTTAAATTTCTTAGCCATACCCTACGGGGAAAGGGACCGGTCCCAGATGACACGCAGGATAGGTCCCAAGGGGGCGGAGACCGGTCGCTGATCGGTCTTTTTGTTTGAAAGAGACATATCACTTTAACATGGCGTTGTCATTGGAAATGACCAATTGCCACATTTTAGACACATTGTGGCAGTAAGGTGGTGTGTCTAAAAATAGCTTTTCAAATAAACTAATAAAAAATTAAGAATTAAAAATAATCTACTTGGCGTTGAAGTAGGGCTCGATAACACAACCATACGGGGAATGAGGAGTCAATTGCCCTCCAAGGACCTATCCCGTGACCGGTCAACCGAAGGCATATTACTAAATTAGTACAAATATGAACAAAAGAAAATTAATTAATTTTCTAAGTATTTTCTGATCCGTTATTTTCACTTTTGCTTTTAAAAAAACTTGACCGATACCGAAATAAAAAACAAAATTCGCCGCATATTTTTAAAAATATTTTTTATTTATTTTACTCTTTTATTTATTTTTAACTTTATTTTTTCACGATTTGCTCATTTTAGCTCTTATATTAAATTTCTATAATGTTTTGCTAAGAAATTTTAAGTTTTGTATTTTCAACGTTTTTTTAATGTTAAAGCTGTTTTAGTTTTAACAATTGGTATTTAATTTAACTTTTCTTTTTAACTTAAGGGGAATTTTTTAAATTTTTATTTATATTATCAGAGGTTTTGAGGTAATTTTCTAATTTTTAATTGATTTTTTAATTTAATTATGGCAAAAGCAAAAAACAAGTCAACTGCCATTAAGGGACCTATCCCATGACTGGTCAATCGGGGGCATATTCAAGGCACTTTCACCATATTTGTGTGTGTGTTAATGTTGTTTGCTTTTCTATTTTTTTCCATGTTTTTTTATTTGCTGTGTGTGTGTTTGTTTTTCTTTCTCTTTTTTATTTGAACAGAAACGAAAAACATATAACTTAACCATCAGCCAGCCATCACGCATAAGCAACATTAGCTCAGACGGTAGAGCGTTTGCCTTACAAGCAGAAGGTTGTGTTATCGAGCCCTACTTCGACGCCAAGAAGATTATTTTTAATTCTTAATTTTTTATTAGTTTATTTGAAAAGCTATTTTTGGACACACCACCTTACTGCCACAATGTGTCTAAACTGTGGCAATTGGTCATTTCCAATGACAACGCCATGTTAAAGTGATATGTCTCTTTCAAACAAAAAGACCGATCAACGACCGGTCTCCGCCCCCTTGGGACCTATCCTGGGTGTCATCTGGGACCGGTCCCTTTCCCCGTAGGGAACCTTCTGCTTGTAAGGCAAACGCTCTACCGTCTGAGCTAACGTTGCTTATGCGTGATGGCTGGCTGATGGTTAAGTTATATGTTTTTCGTTTCTGTTCAAATAAAAAAGAGAAAGAAAAAACAAACACACACAGTAAATAAAAAAACATGGAAAAGAAAAAAATAGAAAATAAAACAACATTAACACACACACAAATATGGTGGAAGTGTCTTGAATATGCCCCCGATTGACCGGTCATGGGATAGGTCCCTTAATGGCAGTTGACTTGTTTTTTGCGTTGGCCATAATTAAATTAAAAAATCAATTAAAAATTAGAAAACTACCCAAAACCTCTGATTATATAAATAATAATTTAAAAAATTCCCCTTAAGTTACAAAGAAAAGTTAAATGAAATACCAATTGTTAAAACTAAAACAGCTTTAACATTAAAAAAACGTTGAAAATACAAAACTTAAAATTTCTTAGCAAAACATTATAGAAATTTAAAATAAGAGCTAAAATAAGCAAATCGTGAAAAAATAAAGTTAAAAATAAATAAAAGAGTAAAATAAAAAATATTTTTAAAAATATGCCGCGAATTTTGTTTTTATTTAGGTATCGGACAAATTTTTTTAAAAGCAACAGTGAAAATAACGGATCAGAAAATACTTAGAAAATTAATTCATTTTCTATTGTTCATATTTGTGCTAATTTAGTAATATGCCTTCGGTTGACCGGTCACGGGATAGGTCCTTGGAGGGCAATTGACTCCTCATTCCCCGTAGGGTATTTACTGTTTATACATATGAATATTTTATTTTAACTTAAAAAAAAACATATAAATTTTTGTTTTTTCCGGGATTTGAACTCGGAAATCCGGCGTACTAGGCCAAGTCTCTACCGACTACACCACAAACACTTATTAACTTTGAAGTCTAATTTTTAATTTATGTGTTTTGCTTGGAAAACAAATATAGTAAAAAATTCGTTTACCAATACCAAACAATAGTTGTGTGTGTTATAAATACAATCCACAATTCGGTTGGTTCTATAAAAACTCGACTTTTAGGTCATATTTAATTAGGATACCCGTATTTGTAGTTACCACTTTCGAATATTGAAATTTTTTTAATAAAGGTTATAGGTAACACCAATTTTCTTGTATATTCACTGAATAAATGTCTGCTTCTACTGCATAAAATTACTAAACTGATACTAATTTTAAAATTGATTGGAGATACCAATAATTTGTTAAAAGGATTGTTTTTTAGTTCATTTTCCCTATTTTTAATACCTAGTAAAATATTTTTGGTGTAGTATTCAATTATAGACAACTCCAAATAAAATTACGTCCTGGCAAATTCATTTTAATGGTTTTGATCGAATTCCAACCAATATTTTTCCTGGGTGAACTATTATTCGCAAAACTTCATGTTTTATGTCATACGTTAATAACACTGTGCTCGAATTTGACAATTTTTTTTCCAACATGCTGAGCGCCATACTGGTAAAACTAATGGGGTCATTTTGTATAACGAAACTTTGCTTTCGTTTGAACGTTTTTTTATTTTTAATTTTTTTAAATTTTGTAAAACTCAAAAAAAATATGTATATTTTCTTTTTTTTCAATCTGGCAATATTATAATCGACGACAAACTCCTTAATAAAATGGTATTTTATAAGAAGTAAGTAAACGTTTTCAAACGAATATTATGCCATATTCAAACGAACAGAAATAGTTGTCGTTTCCTATTAAAAAGTTAAAGTTTATGCATAAAAAGTTAGGTAATTGCAATTTTTGGAATAAAAATTGTATAAATATGGGTTTAAAAATATGAAGTAGTTAAATGTAATACTCCTATATTTTTTATTCTCAATAAAAAATAATTCTTTTAGGGTCATATGCATAATCACTTTTTAAATTTTCACACCAAAATCGTTATAAAAAATTAAATTATTATGCATAAGCACTTAAATTTATATGCAAATTAGTGAAAATTTGGGCAATTCTAAAAATATCTGATTTTAGATGCGCTAAGACACGATTTAGAAAAATTTTTCTTTATATATAAAGTTCTACATTTGATACCAAATGAAACAAACTGAGGGGTTTTAAAACTAAAAACTGACAATTCGAAACTTAAGGGCCATCTTAACAAACCATACTTTGTACTCCTTTGCTATCCGCTAATGGAAGGTTCTTCTTATTTAGGTTGATTTTCTGTACAATATAAAATTTTTCTTAAATATATTTGTTTCATATTATTAGGAAAAAATGTCCAAAAATATATCATAAAAAAACTACTATTAAAAAAAATTGCCCCACACAGGATTCGATACCTGGACTCTAAAAATATTAGAACTGAGAATAACAACTCATTTACCAATCAGGCTAAACAGACTTGGAAAACTCTATGAACAGATTTTTATTTAAATAATTTGTAATTCCATGTCACAAATATTTTTTTTTTTGTCTGGCAATAATAACTCGCAAATGGCAACAAACGCAAACTACTTCCCGATTTATAAAATACCAAATATTTTCGTTTACGTTTCAAACGAAAACGAAAAAACGTTTTTCATTCGAGTTACAAAATGACCCCATAATTTAAGTACGCAGAATTTCATGTTCCTAGTCGTTTTGCGAAGTTGGCGCTCGTATTCGCGATATAAAATTTCAATAATAAAGTACCATAAAACGATATTTTTTATACTTTTGGGATCATTTTTGAATTTCAATCAATCAAACTCTGTTAAATACAAATTTTTCGCGTAAAAAATTTTTTCCTAGTATTTACTTTAATGGGGTCATTTTGTAACTCGAATGAAAAACGTTTTTTCGTTTTCGTTTGAAACGTAAACGAAAATATTTGGTATTTTATAAAACGGGTAGTAGTTTGCGTTTGTTGCCATTTGCGAGTTCTTATTGCCAGACAAAAAAAATAATATATGTGACTTGAAATTACAAATACTTAAATAAAAATTTGTTCATAGAGTTTTCCAAGTCTGTTTAGCCTGATTGATAAATGAGTTGTTATTTTTAGTTCTAATATTTTTAGGGTCCAGGTATCGAATCCTGTGTGGGGCAATTTTTTTTATTAGTAGTTTTTCTGTTTTTATGATATATTTTTGGACATTTTTTCCTAATAATATGAAACAAATATATTTAAGAAAAATTTTATATTGTACAGAAAATCAACCTAAATAAGAAGAACCTTCCATTAGCGGATAGCAAAGGAGTACAGGGTATGGTTTGTTAAGATGGCCCTTAGGTTTCGAATTGTCAGTTTTTAGTTTTAAAACCCCTCAGTTTGTTTCATTTGGTCTCAAACGTAGAAGTTTATATATAAAGAAAATTTTTTTTAAAACGTGTCTTAGCGCATCTAAAATCAGATATTTTTAAAATTGTCCAAATTTTCACTAATTTGCATATAAATTTAAGTGCTTATGCATAATATGATTTTTTTAACGATTTTGGTGTAAAAAATTTTATTTATAAGCCGTTTATAAATTTAAAAAGTGATTATGCATATGACCCTAAAAGAATTATTTTTTATTGAGAATAAAAAATATAGGAGTATTACATTTAACTACTTCATATTTTTAAATCCATATTTATACAATTTTTATTCCAAAAATTGCAATTACCTAACTTTTTATGCAAAAACTTTAACTTTTTAAGAGGAAAGGACAACTATTTCTGTTCGTTTGAATATGGCATAATATTCGTTTGCAAACGTTTACTTACTTCTTATAAAATACCGTTTTATTAAGGAGTTTGTCTTCGATTATAATATTGCCAGATTGAAAAAAAAGAAAATATACATATTTTTTTTGAGTTTTACAAAATTTTAAAAAATTAAAAATAAAAAAACGTTCAAACGAAAGCAAAGTTTCGATTTACAAAATGACCCCATAAAAGTAAAAAAAAATATTTCTTTTTCATATTCGGTTACATTTAAACTTAAGTTGTAAAATAAGAGATAATTATTCAAAAACGAGGCTTAGGCCTGGTATCTTATGTGATATTAAACAATGATTAAGAAGAAAATCATTGCTTAGCACTTAATTACAGTAACTCATCAAATTTTAATCTCTGATTTTACTCTAAACATTGCTTAAATTTAATTAAAGAAATTTCTGTGATTAAGACCTTAAACATAGATTTTCTACCCTACAAATCATGTTAGTATTAACATTTTTTTCTAATGTTGGTAACTTTTTAAAAAGTTTTACGTAGACTAATTAATTTGTAAATAAACACCGTACAACATATTTATGTGCCATCTAAATAATGAAAATCTTTAGTAACTTGCACAGATATATTCTCTAAAAATACCAATTAGAATTAAGAAAGTATTTGGGGAAAATTTTAATAATATGACATAATATTGGATTCTGTACTAATAGTTTGTTAGAATCGGTCATAATTTTGATCTTTATTTAGCACAAATAAACCATGATTTGTGGAAGGAAAATTTTACCAAAAAATGTGTTTAAGGTGTCTCACAATAATTTTTTGAATTCTGCCGTTTTTAATTACAAATAATTTAAATTTTCGAATTTTCTGTAAAAATATGAGATATATAAAGATATAGAGCAATTCCATATGAAAACGATCAAAATTGGCAAATTTTTGGACGACCCCTCTCCGATTTTAAAATAAATAGTCTCAATCGATTGCCCAGCAAAAAATAATGTACCTACATATTTTTTTTTTTTATAGTGACTGGTTTAGTGGTGGTGTACACCACTGTCATGTGACAAAATTGAAGAATTCTTCATAAGGGACCTCATTGAAAGTTGTTTTAAAAAAAAACTACTAAAGCGATCGCAACGAGTGATAGCTCGTTGGAAAGGTATTGAAAGGCTTTAATTGAAAAATAAATCCTAATTTTTTAAAGAAATTTACCTTTTTTCCCATGAAAATTAAATTTTCCCATGAAAATTAAATTTTCCGATTTTCCACAGAAGCTCCTAAATTTTCCGGCTAATTTTTTTTTTTGGATTCCTCATAATTTTTGCTTTAAGAATCAGCAATAAAAAATTGGGCCCCGACTCCTTGTTTGGACAGGAGAGGAGCATTTAAGAGACCACCTTGTTCTCATTGTTTTTATATTTTTTATAATTGAATTATTTGTAATTATTTAACATTATTTTATTTTATTATTAAAAATACATTTTAAAAATTATTTTACAGTTAAAAATACATTTATGAAGAAAAAATCAATTTTTTTTAAGAGCCCCAAGTTGAGTGTGTAGTGAATATGGTCTGCCTGCCTTCACAAGATCGGCCATAAATCCATGGATAATAGCAGCAGTGGCATGTAATGGCACACCAAACCCGACTGAGGCTACGGGTCATAAAATGTTTTGTAAATTTTTTAAATTACCAGGTAATAAATATTTCGCCTAAAATGACACGTGCAGAAACAAGTCATAAAACACGGATTTTCCATAAATATGGCGAAATATTTATTACCTGGTAATTTAAAAAATTTACAAAACATTTTATCGGCTTATTGGCAGTAACCAATTAAGTCCCTCTTTAAAAAACATTTTATGACCAGTAGTTCACGCAAATTTTCCTATTAAAGAAAAGCAAATATCGCTTATTTTTTTTTACCTATTTTTTACCAAAAAATAAATATAAATACTTCACACACTCTGAGTCAAATTTTAGTTGAATACTAAACGTGAAAGTGTTAAAGTGTTTTTTTTTGTAAAGTAAAGAGTGAAGCTGTAAAGACAATTTAAAGTAAAATGAATAAATTTTGCTGCAATCCGTTTAACAAGAGTGGACATCGTTCGAAAAAGATAAAAGTATTAAAATTAACTGGTGTTTCGAAGCGATACATGAATGAATTAAATATACAATACGGTGAAGAAGCAGAATTCATTTGCCCCAAGTGTAAAATCGATTTGTCTCAACAAGCAAATGCATTGAAACAAATGCAACCACAATCCGAGAGTGAAATGACAATTGAACAAAATGTTTCATCTGATAGTGAGGCAGACATTCCGATGGTCAATATGTCTTTGAGTCCTTTGAATGAGGCTATTACCACTTTAGGTGAATCGCCTATTACAAAAAGAAAGTTGCGAAGTGAAAAATACAGGAAAGAGAAAAAAGGCAAGGTTATGAGGGCAATCGCGACAATATTTGATGAAGGCTCTGATAACGAATGCAGTCAAGCAGATGACGTTGATGACGGCAAACAAATGATTGAGCAGTTGAAAAGAAAATTCAATTTAGCGACCACTTTTCCGGAGAAATATCTCATTTTATCTGTGCTGCCTCAATCATGGTCTATACGCAAGATTTCTGAACAGTTTCAAACATCTTTTTACATCGCGAGAAGAAGCAAAGAATTAGTTCGACAGAAGGGCATATTGGCGACTCCCACCAAGAAATTTGGCTCAAGGACCCTCAGCGAAGCAACGGTGAAATTGATTCAAGATTTTTACTGCAATGATGACAACAGCCGCGCCTGCCCAGGTACACGTGACTATTTTATCACACGTGAAGATGGAGAAAAAGTACACAAGCAGCGCAGATTATTATTATGTAATCTATCCGAAGCATACCATCAGTTCAAAGAGAAATACCCAGCAGAAAAAGTGGAATTTTCTAAGTTTGCCATCCTACGACCAAAAGAATGCGTGCTGGCATTAGACAGGCACGGAACGCATTCAGTCTGCGTTTACATGTTTCATCAAAACATCAAATTAATGTTCTTTCCATGCAAGAAATTGAAAGTATTTCACGGTGAAATTGAAACATATAGGGACCTCCAGTCGAAGTCGTTGTGCGCATACCCCACGGAAAATTGTCATCTGTCCAAATGCGACAATTGTCCGAAGATTGACGAGCTAGAGCAATATTTGGCGGAAAAGTTTGAACAGCTTTTAATTCAGGAGGTGCATTTCAAACAGTGGATAATTAGCAGCGGCAGATGTTCCCTTGAGACCGTGGTAAAGCAGATTCCGGAATTCATCGAGGAATTCGGATTCAAGTTGAATGAACTGAAGGCGCACCATTTCATATCCGAGATGCAATCGAAATTTCTAAAGGAAAGTAAGGAGAAATTAGCCCAAAATGAATTCATTGTGATAAGCGACTTTGCCGAGAATTACACTTTTCTCGTTCAGGATGAAATTCAGGCTTATCACTGGGCAAACGACCAGTGCACGGTGCATCCTTTTTGCATTTATTTCAAAAACGAAGATAACGAACTACAGACCGTAAGCCTTGTTGTTGTCGCGTAGAGTTTAGCTCATAATTATGTGTCCGTTTATTTATTTCAAATGAAACTGTTTGAATTCTTAAGATCAAAATTCGATGCAATCGACAAAGTAACGTTTTTCTCAGACGGCGTGGCATAATTGAAGAAGAACAAAACTGCAAGGTCGAGTGGCGCTTTTTTGCGACGTCCCACGGTAAGGGCCCATGCGATGCGTTAGGGGGAACCCTAAAACGCATGGCGACTAAGGCAAGTTTGCAAAGGCCATATACTGACCAGATCTTAAATGTACAACATTTGTTTTCGTGGATTCAAAGCAAGGAAATTGCCATTAACACAGTTTTATGCACTCAAAAAGAACACGATGCCATGGAGCGACGAATTCAAAACAGATATAATAATGTCAAAACTATAACTGGAACGCAAAAGTTTCATTGCTTCATACCAAATATTTCTGATATGTCAATTAATGTAAAGCGGTACTCTTCGTCTGCCGACGTGCTAAATTTAAAGTTACTTTAATTTTATAATGATGCCAAGACAATTGAAATTTTTAATAAATATTGTAATTAAGTATAAGCAGCAAAATAAGAAAGATTTTTTCTTCATAAATGTATTTTTAACTGTAAAATAATTTTTAAAATGTATTTTTAATAATAAAATAAAACAATGTTAAATAATTACAAATAATTCAATTATAAAAAATATAAAAACAATGAGAACAAGGTGGTCTCTTAAATGCTCCTCTCCTGTCCAAACAAGGAGTCGGGGCCCATTTTTTTATTGCTGATTCTTAAAGCAAAAATTATGAGGAATCCAAAAAAAAAAAAAATTAGCCGGAAAATTTAGGAGCTTCTGTAGAAAATCGGAAAATTTAATTTTCATGGGAAAAAAGGTAAATTTCTGAGAAAAATTAGGAAAATTTTATTTTTTAATTAAAGCCTGATTCAATACCTTTCCAACGAGCTATCACTCGTTGCGATCGCTTTAGTAGTTTTTTTTAAAACAACTTTCAATGAGGTCCCTTATGAAGAATTCTTCAATTTTGTCACATGATAGTGGTGTACACCACCACTAAACCAGTCACTATAAAAAAAAAAAAAAATATGTAGGTATATTATTTTTTGCTAGGCAATCGATTGAGACTTTTTATTTTAGAATCGGAGAGGGGTCGTCCAAAAGGTGATCGCTTTCATATGGAATTGCTCTATAAGACATACTTCACGTGCTCCTGCAAGATCTTAAATTGTAGTTAATGAGTATAGTTTTTTATTCATTTTTTTTTATTTTGCTTATTTATTTAACCAATTTTTACTATTTAATAAAATTTAACCATAAAACTTAATCTACCACATTCTATTAAAAATTGTTGAAATGTCGGACAGAGGTTAAGATTTATGCATACTGCTAAGATTCTATAGTAGTTGTTTAGACCAGTTATAGGCACACTTAAATATTTCCTGCAGTAAAATTTTTAAGTACGCTATATATTTTTTCCTCTGAGGAATATTTTTGGATTCATATATTTTATTTTCCACAAAATTCGAAAATTATAATTTGTTCAATTAACACAAAATTTCACAGACACGACTCTTCAGAAGATTTTTGCTTTGTACAAAAAATTGTTGGAATATATCTTAAAAATAGAATCAAGAAGCGTTTAGTTTCGCGGTTTGTAAAAATTTACTGATTTAGGAAATATCACTGTATGTGTATATTAAATTTGATCCAGATATATTTACCTAAACGAATAACAAATAATATAGAGGCATATCTATTTTACTTTTCCTTTGAACATACACACAGAAAACAGTCTCAGTTGTGGCCACCGAATTTGTTGCCAATCGAATTCGTGCGGTTACGATAACTATCTTCATATTAAATTATATTTTTCGTCGTGAAAGCCAATATTCGGTTGTCTAATTCAATATTATGTTCCACATAAATATTATTATGTTCCACAAAATTTTATTGAAATTAAAAAACTTTTTTTGAAATTTCTGGTATTGAACCCGGCCATTCAGGTTAATAGTTCACACTCTTACCCACTGCACCACAACTACTTTTAATTTTCTTAGCCATATTTACTGTTTATACATATTAATATTTTATTTTAATTAACAAAAAAAACATAAATTTTTGTCTTGTCCGGGATTTGAACTCGGAAATCCGGCTTGCTAGGCCAACTCTCTACCGACTACACCACAAACACTTAATAATTTTAATGACTAATTTTGAATTTATGTGTTTTATTAATACAGTATAAAATTCTTTTATCAATACCAATTAATAGTTGTGTGTGTTATCAATACAATCCACAATTCGGTTGGTTCTACAGAAACTTGAGTTTAAAGTCATATTTGATTAGGATACCCGTATTTGTAGTTACCACTTTCGAATATTGAAATTTTTTTAAAAAAGGTTATAGATAACACCAATTTTCTTGTATATTCACTAAATAAATGGCTGCTTCTACTGCATTGAATTACTAAATTGATACTAATTTTAAAATTGATTGGAGATACCAATAATTTGTTAAAAGGATTGTTTTTTAGTTCATTTTCCTTATTTTTAATACCTAGTCAAATATTTTTGATGTAGTATTCAATTATAGGTAATTCCAAATAAAATAAAGTCCTGGCAAATTCATTTTAATGGTTTTGATCGAAAGCCAACCAATCTTTTTCCTGGGTGTAGATTTCTAATAAATTCTGACTTTAAAATTTGTATTGAATGTACCAAAAACATTAAAAATCATATTGTCCTTCATAAGTATTTCTTAATAACACCTTCCTGGACTAAAAACAAATACACACTTACCCAATGAAAAAAAAATTAAGATATGCATGTAGCATGCAAAAAGACACTTCCTATTTGAGGCATTCAGCGATTGATGATTTTTAAAACAACAATTTGGTCATCTATTTTATAATTTTATGACCCCGTATCATGCGAAAAATTCAATAAAAAACTCTTATTTCGCAAGTTTCCAAACTTGTTTTATTTTCTTTTATTTCTTATTCGTATTGTCAAATGAAAATATCTAAAATTAACAAATCATTGATTAAATTTTTATAAGTTATCGATATTATTTTAAGCAAGTTTAAGGGCTAATCAATGATTTCTATATCAATGATTAAAGTAAACTAAGCATTGGAGATAAGATACCAGCCCTTAGAATAAATATTATTGATGAGGGTTAAAATAAACTGTGATTTCGAAACAGGTAATAGTGACTTTTTAATGCTTATATTTCAATATAAATAATAAAATTTGGTGTTAATTTAACTCTATAATGTAGAGAATATAATAAACAACACAAACAAAACGTAAAATTTAATTAAAATATTTTTAAAAAAATAAAAATAATTAATTGAAAGTACTACTTTAACCATGTTATTACAAAACTATAAAATCCCAGTTCAGTTTTTAAACGAGAACCGTGAAAAAAAGGTTTGTTTGATATAGTTTGTTGCGTTTTTATATCGGAAGCAACATCAATAATATTTTTATAGCAAAAATTCAAATTAATGCAAAATATTCTAAAAAGACAAAATAAAACTGTAAAAAATGCTAAATTTTTTTGTAAAAATGCTATATGATAGATACAATTTTTTCATGCTAAATGAATTAAAAAAATACTAAATCTAGCATGAAATATGCTAAATTGGCAACACTGATTACACTTATGTGTAGGGTTGCCAGACGGGCTGGACTCGCCTGGATTGTCCAGCTTTTTTAATGCTTGTCCAGTGTCCAGCTAAAATAAAATTTGTCCAGCTACATATAAATTTTCGAAAAAACAAACAAAATCATTTTTAGTTATAAATACCCTTATTAGTAGGTACATTTAACACAATAACTTTTGAAAAAGTGCCTATTGTTTTTAGCTTATCATTGTCATTTTTAGTGTCGAAATTTTAAAGTTGAGGGTAAATGATTATTAGGGCAAGGAATTTCATGCAAATGCATGTTTTTTTTTGATAGTTCAAAACTGATATGGACTAAATATTTATCCGAACCATCGAATTTAGAACAAAATCACATCGATTTGTAGTTGCATATTTTTGCATATTTTGTCAAAAATGCATGTTTTTGCATATTTTGACTTTAAATGCATATTTGGTGCCTTTTTAATGCATATTTTGTGCTTTTTAATGCATATTTTTCATTTTTAGGAGCATTTTTTATTTTGTAAAAAAATATAAAAAATTTATATGATTTCATATTTTGATTCAATCAAAAGAGACATTCTTAAAAACCTTATTGACCTATAGGAAATCTTCGAGTTCAGTGTCTGTTTGCAAAATAATTAACTTAAATATATTTTTAGGTTTTGAAGTGCATTATTTTTGCAAAAATAATAGTTTTTAGTGCATATTTCTTATATTTTTAATGCATATTTTTCCTTTTTAATCGCATATTTAAGGCGCATATTTTCCATTTTTATGTGCATGAAATTCCTTGCCCTAATGATTATAAATAACACAAATTCGATGATATTTAACCAAAAAGTTAATAATACAATTATATACTGAAATTTGTTAAATTTCATTTGTTACCGATTTTCATTGAACCGTGGTTCTATTGAGGAAATTTTTTCTATAATTTTGTGTTTCGTTAAGTGGCCGTTAAGTGTCATTTATCAATTTCAACAATCATTATTTTGTGCATAACAATAAAAATATTTAAATTTTTATGAAAATACGAAACTTAAAGGGTAATTTTTTTAGTTCAATGAAAAATCCGGTTAAGTAACTGCGTATGCGTAAACGCAAACACATTACTTTAAGGGTTTGACTGTTTTAGAGAGCCCTTAACATAGGCTTTCTTAAATCAAATAATTTTTACGGAACTAATAACAAATTATAAAAAAATATATATATTTATGAATATCAATTACCTGTACGAACCTTAAGTTGTTAGGGTAGTACTTTAGTAACATGAACTACTAGATTGAATTGCTATTTGTTCTTTTAATTTTTGTTTGTTTTTTTTTTCAGTATTAAGATTTTTGTTAATTTTTTTTTGTTTTTAGTATTTAGTTTTAATTCTCACAAATTTAAGAGACTGAATTTTAAAATTTTAAGTTTTATTTTTTAGTGTATTATTTTAAATCATACATATTTAAAAGACTGAATAATTTTTTTTTAAGTTTTATTGTATTTTAATACTTTATGTTCCTAGCAATGTGCAAAACTATTTTTTAAATAAAAATTATCAATACAAAACAAAACTTGACAACTTTTTTTTCGTTAAAACATGTTTTGAAAATGTCCAGTTTTTTTTGCCAAATCCAGCTTTTTTAACTCGAATGTCCAGCTTTTTGCGAATCTGGATCTGGCAACCCGACTTATGGGCCATTGATGGTATTTGAGAATTTTTGTTTGGTTCCTAAATGATGACAAAAAAGTGCCAAAAAAGCTTTAAAAGTGCAAAAAAAATTAAACAACATGCAAATGTTTCAAAAAAATATGTCCAGCTTTATTTCAAATATTTATACATTTACACCCTTAAGCACCGTAAGTTGTTTTTCACGTGGAAAAATTTCACTCGAATTTTAAAGACCTCAAATTGCAATTTAAGTTATAATGAGTAAAAAGGTTAAAGTCGGGCATGTTGACTATACAATACCCTACACCAGTCTGGGTAAAAGCCAACTAATGTTTGTATCCGAAATTCGAATGGGTTAAAAGGGGCTTGTGTCAAAATTTCCTATAATGTGAGTCAGCGCACCAAATTTCATTAAAATATCTTAATATTTGCGATCTGCAGTTTGTAACCAAGCCAATTTTGGGGGGACCCTTATATGGGCACTAGGTCTAAACATGGACCGATGTTCACCAAAATCAATAGGCTTCGTCCTTGGGCGAACATAGGTCTGTGTACCAAATTTCATCAAGATATCTTAATATTTGCGAACTGCAGCGTAAAAACAATATAATTTTGGGGGACCCTTATATGGGCACTAGGTCTAAACATGGACCGGTGTTAACCTAAATCAATAGACTTCGTCCTTGGGCTGACATAGGTCAGTGTGCCAAATTTCATCAAAATATCTTAATATTTGCGAACTGCAGCGTATAAACAATATAATTTTGGGGGGACCATTATATGGGCACTAGGTCTTAACATGGACCGATGTTCACTAAAATCAATAGGCTTCGTGTTTGGGCCAACATAGGTCTGTGTATCAAATTTCATCAAAATATCTTAATATTTCCGACCTGCAGCGTATAAACAATATAATTTTGGTAGGACCCTTATATGGGCACTAGGTCTAAACATGGACCGATATTCACCAAAATCAATAGGCTTCGTTCTTGGGCCAACATAGGTCTGTGTACCAAATTTCATCACAATATCTTAATATTTGCGACCTGCAGCGTATAAAAAATATAATTTTGGTAGGACCCTTATATGGGCACTAGGTCTAAACATGGACCGATGTTCACCAAAATCAACAGGCTTCGTCCTTGGGCCAACTTAGCTCTGTGGACCGAATTTCATCAAAATATCTTAAAATTTACGACCTGCAACGTATAAACAATATAATTTTGGTAGGACCCTTATATGGGCACTAGGTCTAAACATGGACCGATTTTAACCCAAATCAATAGGCGTCGTCCTTGGTCGACAAAAGTCGGTATACCAAGTTTCATCAAAATATCTTAATATTTGCGACCTGTAGAGTGCGCACAAGGATGCATGGACAGACAGACAGACGGACGGACGGACGGACATCGTTAAATCGAAACAAAAAAAATTCTGAGCCGATCGGTATACTATAAGGTGGGTCTAGGACCAATATTTTTTGGTGTTACAAACATCAGCACAAACTTATAATACCCTGACCACATAGTGGTGTATGGTATAAAAATTAACATTTTTTTAATTTTATTACAAAGCCACAATCACAATAAATACAAAATGTCAATTTTCCACAAGAAAAATAATAGTCTTGTGCATTAAATTTGCGTGAAAACAAACTCTACACAATTTTCACGTGAAACTTATTGTCGTGAAAAATCGTTTTTGTTTTATATGGAGTATAACAGTTTTTTCACGTAAAACTCAAACAACTTACGGTGCTTTATTCTAAACTTTATAACAATAACAAAATTGTCACAAAACTGCACTCTAAAAAATGTTTGTAAATTTACTACTATAAAATGGGTAAAATTTTGTTTATTTTTACGAAAATTCGGTAAATATAAACAAAAAATGAGTAAACTTTTTTCATACACACTTCCATACACAATAATACACACACAAAGTATTTTTAGACATTATGTTTTTATAAATAAACACATTGTGCCTAAAATTACTGTTGTTTTGTTAAATAAAATTTTTACGCACAAAGTTGGTAAATATACTATCCTATAATAGTAATAAATACTCTGACATTTCAAATTGGAAAAAATTGAAAAAAAAATTATAAATAATAAAAAGAAAAAGCGAAAACGGATTATTTTTTGTGAATTACAACATTTCCACAAACACATTAGAGTCTGGAAATAGCAACATAAGCATGAAATTGTTTTTGGTAATTATTGTTAACGCATGTAGTAGTCTAAACCTCATTTCAAAATTGAAAACACCGTAAGAGAGATACGGCCTACGAAGGAACAAATGGGTGCAATGACTCCTGCTCAACATAATGCTTTCTTTGCAAGGGAGGCAGTCAACCAAAAACAGTCAACAATAACGGGAGAAAACGCCGTAAGAGAGATACGGCCTAGGCAAAACAACTGGGTGCAATGACTCCTGCTCAACAAAGTCAGTATTCATTGAGTACTGCCTAACTTGCAAAGAAAGCATTTTACTGAGCAGGAGTCATTGCACTCAGTTGTTCCTGCGTAGGCCATATCTCTCTTAAGACGTTTTCTCCCGTTATTGTTGACGGTTACTGCCTCCCTTTCAAAGAAGGCATTTTGTTGAGCAGGAGTCATTGCACCCATTCAATAGTTATAACAAAATTTTATATGAATTTTATACAAATGCCTTAAGATCCCAAAACGACTAATTGGGAAATAAACGATTATGAGAGAAGGACTCGGATATTATTATTAATAAAATACGTACCAAAAATTAATTTGTTATTTTATTTTAAAAAAATTTTTGGGTGGTGCTTAAAGTTAGCACAACTGTTGTAAATGTACGCATTTTATTGGATTTTTACGCACTTTCTGTGGATTTTTGTACATTTACACATTAAACGTGCTTTTTTACACACAAATGTAGTAAATTAACACACTAATTTCAAAATTTCATTTAATTTTTACGCACTTTCAATGTAAAATTACAAATTATTTGTTCACCAACTTAAACACAATGTGCGTATTTTTTTCAATTACGCATATAGAGTAAATGTACCCAATTTATAGTAGGAGTTTAGTTTCCTACTATAAGTTGAGTAAATTTCAACAGAATTTAGTTAGAGTGTGGTGTGAATGAAAATTATTACAATTTTGGTATTCTGAGAAAAATTGTCACAGCACAACCTTGACAAAATTGTCGTGTAATAAAAAGCACATACCAAACAAATATTTTTATTTGTCAACAATTTAAAATATAAAAATTTTATTTTCTTTTGAAGAATTTTATGTTTCTTCACAGAAATAAAATACGAAATACATCATTCATATTTTGAGATATTATTTTAAGATGCATTAAACCTTTTACCCACACAGGAGAAAGATTGGTTGGGTTTCGATCAAAACCATTAAAATGACTTTGCCAGGACGTTATTTTATTTGGAGTGACCTATAATTGAAAACTATTCCAAAAATATTTTACTAGGTATTAAAAATAGGGAAAATTAACTAAAAAACAATCCTTTTAACAAATTATTGGTATCTACAATCAATTTTAAAATTAGTATCAGTTTAATAATTCTATGCAGTAGAAGCAGCCATTTATTTAGTGAATATACGAGAAAATTAGTGTTATCTATAACGTTTGTTAAAAAAATTTCAATATTTGAAAGTGGTAACTACAAATACGGGTATCCTAATCAAATATGATCTTAAATTCGAGTTTCTGTAGAACCAACTGAATTGTGGATTGTATTGATAACACACACAACTATTAATTGGTATTGGTAAATGAATTTTATACCGTATTTGTTTTCCAAATAAAACACATAAATTCAAAATTAGTCATTAAAATTAATAAGTATGTGCGTTCCCGTACGTTACTGCGGGTACCCGCGGGATCCCAAAACAGCCCAAACAACAACAATTTACACGCTATTTTGAGTACGGGAACGCCTTTGGGCTAGTTTGGGTAACCGCGGTAAAGTACGGGAACAGACATAGTGTTTGTGGTGTAGTGAGTAAGGAGTTGGCCTAGCACGCCGTATTTCCGGGTTCGAATCCCGGAGAAGAGAAACATTTAGATGTTTTTTTTAAATAAAATATTCATATGTATAGACAGTAAATAGGGCTAAGAAAATTAAGTACCTAATTTCGTAAAACACTTGGGTGAAGTGAAGGGAACTTTCAATGTAAATTGTTTTTGTAACAAAAACAATTTCTATAGAAATAATACAACACTTCACCGAAGTGTTTTAGAAAATTACCCCCTAAAAGTAGTTGTGGTGCAGTGGGTAAGAGTGTGAACTATTAACCTGAATGGCCGGGTTCAATACCAGAAAATTCAAAAATAGTTTTTTAATTTCAATAAAATTTTGTGGAACATAATAATTATTTATGTGGAACATAATATTGTATTAGACAACCGGATATTGGCTTTCACGACGAAAAATATAATTTAGTATAATGATAGTTGTCGTAACCGCACGAATTCGATTGGCAACAAATTCGGTGGCCACAGCTGAGACTGCTTTCTGGGTGCCGATTCTAAAATTTATGCAAGTTCCTCCAAAAGAATACGTATTAACATGGGATTTTTGGGCTAAAGTTAAGAATAAGCTCAGGGTGCTTGATGCAAAAATTTAAAGGAAACTTCAAGTGCTTGGAACTAGTTCTCTCGTGTTCTGCGGTTCCTCATAATTTTTTTAAGTTTTCATTTCAGTTAAGATTTCATAAAATTATCGAAAATTGTAGAAATTTTTAGTGTACACCCAGGAAAAAGATTGGTTGGCTTTCGATCAAAACCATTAAAATGAATTTGCCAGGACTTTATTTTATTTGGAATTACCTATAATTGAATACTACATCAAAAATGTTTTACTAGGTATTAAAAATAGGGAAAATGAACTAAAAAACAATCCTTTTAACAAACTATTGGTATCTCCAAATAATTTTAAAATTAGTATCAGTTTAGTAATTCTATGCAGTAGAAGCAGCCTTTTATTTAGTGAATATACAAGAAAATTGGTGTTATCTATAACCTTTTTTAAAAAAATTTCAATATTCGAAAGTGGTAACTACAAATACTGGTATCCTAATCAAATATGACCTTAAATTCAAGTTTCTGTAGAACCAACCGAATTGTGGATTGTATTGATAACACACACAACTATTAATTGGTATTGATAAACGAATTTTATACTGTATTAATAAAACACATAAATTCAAAATTAGTCATTAAAATTATTAAGTGTTTGTGGTGTAGTGGGTGAGGAGTTGGCCTAGTACGCCGGATTTCCGGGTTCGAATCCCGGAAAAGACAAAAATTTATATGTTTTTTTTTTAATTAAAATAAAATATTCATATGTATAAACAGTAAATATGGCTAAGAAAATTAAAAGTAGTTGTGGTGCAGTTGGTAAAAGTGTGAACTATTAACCTGAAGGGCCGGGTTCAATACCAGAAAATTCAAAAAAAGTTTTTTTAATTTCAATAAAATTTTGTAGAACATAATAATATTTATGTGGAACATAATATTGAATTAGACAACCGAATATTGGCTTTCACGACGAAAAATATAATTTAATATAAAGATAGTTGTCGTAACCGCACGAATTCGATTGGCAACAAATTCGGTGGCCACAACTGAGACTGTTTTCGGTGTGTAGCGTTTGTTTTTTTAATTTTGCTACCCGTTCTAAGTAGGCGTTTCTTTTAATGAAAATCCAGCGATATCGACCTTTTATCAAATTATATAAAAATTTTCTTAAAAAGTGCCAAAATTACATAAAGAGATCCATGGTGCCATTGAACATTCAATAGTGCCACTTTTACCAACAGCGTTATGGGCATATTAGCGCGTACCACCTTACATGCAAAAAAAAAAGTTCGCCGTACACCCTGCAATATGAAGTATTTTTGCAAGGAGGTTTCAAAAAAATTTTTTTATTTTTTTTTTTGCCGAACATAGGGGTCGCCATTTTACATTTTTCGTTATATCTTTGGCATTTACAGTCGGATCTTAAAGTATGATACATCGATGTTTTGCTCTAAGGGCCAAAAGTATCAAGTATACCATTCTAGTAGTTAGCCACCAGATCTCAGTTGCTACAACCCTAATGTACTACCCTAATATAAGAAAATTAAAGCTTGCAAAAAATCATTAAACTTTTGCTAAGGAAGTTTTTCGATAAACCCACACCCAGGAAAAAGATTGGTTGGCTTTCGATCAAAACCATTAAAATGAATTTGCCAGGACTTTATTTTATTTGGAATTACCTATAATTGAATACTACATCAAAAATATTTGACTAGGTATTAAAAATAGGGAAAATGAACTAAAAAAAATCCTTTTAACAAATTATTGGTATCTCCAATCAATTTTAAAATTATTATCAGTTTAGTAATTCAATGCAGTAGAAGCAGCCATTTATTTAGTGAATATACAAGAAAATTGGTGTTATCTATAACCTTTTTTAAAAAAATTTCAATATTCGAAAGTGGTAACTACAAATACGGGTATCCTAATCAAATATGACCTTAAATTCAAGTTTCTGTAGAACCAACCGAATTGTGGATTGTATTGATAACACACACAACTATTAATTGGTATTGATAAACGAATTTTATACTGTATTAATAAAACACATAAATTCAAAATTAGTCATTAAAATTATTAAGTGTTTGTGGTGTAGTCGGTAGAGAGTTGGCCTAGCACGCCGGATTTCCGAGTTCAAATCCCGGACAAGACAAAAATTTATGTTTTTTTTTAATTAAAATAAAATATTAATATGTATAAACAGTAAATATGGCTAAGAAAATTAAAAGTAGTTGTGGTGCAGTGGGTAAGAGTGTGAACTATTAACCTGAATGGTCGGGTTCAATACCAGAAATTTCAAAAAAAGTTTTTTAATTTCAATAAAATTTTGTGGAACATAATAATATTTATGTGGAACATAATATTGAATTAGACAACCGAATATTGGCTTTCACGACGAAAAATATAATTTAATATAAAGATAGTTGTCGTAACCGCACGAATTCGATTGGCAACAAATTCGGTGGCCACAACTGAGACTGTTTTCTGTGTGCAGTAGAATTTTTTTTTATATTGGTTGACGAACGTAGGGGTCGCTTTTTTAATTTTTTTTTTTCATTGGGTTTTTCCTTTATAGCAACATACTGGTCTCCTCAAGGCAAAAAAATCGATATATCAAACTTTAAAATCCGATTTTTAATGCCAAAGCTATAAAGAAAAATTGAAAATTCGGCAAAAAAAAAATTTTTTTTGAAATTGCCTTTCAAAAACACTTCATATTGGAGGGTGTACGGCGAACTTTTTTTTTGAGGTACGGTCTAGAGCACATAAATGGCTTGAAGGGCCAAATTTGGGATTTCACAAACTTATGGAGGGCCGCACCAATTACTACATTACTCGACAAAAATTATTTTGTTGTACATTTTTTTGAGTATTTTGGTTTCCCAATCCCGGATCTAAAGTCAAAAACGGTCCACTGAATAGCCTTCAAGTTGTGGATGTTTCTTTTTTTATTCCCTCACCAATTTTCACCAATTTTTAAATGTTTTTAAATTTACTCAAAAAAATGAAAAATTTTTTTTAAATATTTCTTTGAGTAATTTTTTAATAAAAAAAAGCTCTTTCATACAAGTGAACGTTTAATAATATATTTTGAGCACTTTTCTGATTCCTTTTTGGACTCGTTTGCTGGCTGGGAACTCTAGAAAAAATAAATTATGAAAACGTTATTCAAAAGTTGAATAACATATTAAAAAATTGGGGTAAGGCAGAATTGTTTGCTTTAAAAAGGGGATAAAAATTCAAGGCGGCACAAGCCTTTAGAAAGCGGTATAATCCCGTTAAAAGCAAATTGGTTGGTCAAGTTAAGTGCACTAATAGAAAAATGCCTCTAAAAAGTTTTGCTAAAGCTGCTAAAAATTAGTTAAAAATTACCTAGTATAAAAAAGTAGCAGATTTTCTTTGCTAAATATTAATGAGATAAAAATAGCAAAAATAAAGCTGTTAAATATACAGAATTTTAGTTATATTTGAGCTAAATTTTATTTAATTGAAATAAAAAAAAATTACTCTGCTAGAATAATCAACAAATTTTGTTGTATTTTGTATAATTAACAAACTCAAAAAAATTTTAAATTGTTTTAAGTGAATAAAAATCTATTTTTGTGAAATCAGCAGTCTACTATTTTTCGTCATACATTTCTGTTGATTTTAGCAGGGTGACTATTATTATATTTAACAGGTTATTTTTGCTCTTCTAGTCTTACTAGGGTTGCCGTCCGTCTTCTTTTCCCCGGACATCGCCCTCTTTTTTAGGGCGTCGGGGGCAGTCCTCCTTCTTTTTCAGTAAGTGTCCGGGGTGGTCCTACTTTTGCACTTTTCTCCATAACTTTTTTTAGTTGTTGACATCGCTGTTTTGTCACTGTTATTTCACTTACTTTAATTGCCAAAGCTTATCAGCAGTGAGCCAACATTTTAATTTAAAAAAAATTAACATTGCTTTTAATGATGAAAATATATTTAATGAATTCCTATCCTGAAAAATTATGTAAAAAACTTAAATTCAATTAACATGAATGATAACAAGTTTTGGTACGATTTTTTTTTATTCAAAATGATGTTTGCTATGAAATGAAAAAACTTGTTAGGTTTTATTTTTTCTTACCAGCACATAATGTCAACGCAGTGGACGCAAAAAGAAATAAATTGAATCCAGAAACTATTTCTGATATTATTAGAGTCAAATATAATTTTGATATGACAATTCATTTATGAATATTTGAAGAAATGCGACACTATATTATTGATTCCAATTGGAAGCGTTTAAAAATATTCATGAAACTCTTGATAATTCATATCAAAATTATATTTGACTCTAATAATATCAGAAATATTTTCTGGATTCAATTTATTTCTTTTTGGCGTCCACTGCGCTTTTTTTTTTTTGTTTATTCAGGTACTACTAATTTTAAATGCTTTTTTATCTTTTTTGTGAAGTTTTTTTTAATCAAGGCGCAGTGGACGTCAGAAAAAAATTGAATGCAGAAACTATTTCTAGTTCTATTTCTGATATTATTAGAGTCAAATATAATTTTGATATGAATTTTCAAGAGTTTTATGAATATTTGAAGAAATGCGACAATACTATACTAATTCAAATTGGAAGCATTGAAAAGCATTCATGAAAACCTTTACAAATCGTATCAAGAAATTATAGAAATGTACACCCAGGAAAAAGATTGGTTGGCTTTCGATCAAAACCATTAAAATGAATTTGCCAGGACTTTATTTTATTTGGAATTACCTATAATTGAATACTACATCAAAAATATTTGACTAGGTATTAAAAATAAGGAAAATGAACTAAAAAACAATCCTTTTAACAAATTATTGGTATCTCCAATCAATTTTAAAATTAGTATCAATTTAATAATTCAATGCAGTAGAAGCAGCCATTTATTTAGTGAATATACAAGAAAATTGGTGTTATCTATAACCTTTTTTAAAAAAATTTCAATATTCGAAAGTGGTAACTACAAATACGGGTATCCTAATCAAATATGACTTTAAACTCAAGTTTCTGTAGAACCAACCGAATTGTGGATTGTATTGATAACACACACAACTATTAATTGGTATTGATAAAAGAATTTTATACTGTATTAATAAAACACATAAATTCAAAATTAGTCATTAAAATTATTAAGTGTTTGTGGTGTAGTCGGTAGAGAGTTGGCCTAGCAAGCCGGATTTCCGAGTTCAAATCCCGGACAAGACAAAAATTTATGTTTTTTTTTTAATTAAAATAAAATATTAATATGTATAAACAGTAAATATGGCTAAGAAAATTAAAAGTAGTTGTGGTGCAGTGGGTAAGAATGTTTATTCAACTGAATGACATTAATCATTATCAACAAATTCATTTAAAACCGCAAATAGAGTTTTGTGCATCAAAATCTGCCTTTAAGCAATATTTATATTCCATTTTGATGGGTTTAAATTTGTAAATTAATAAAATAATGTATAAATTAATTTTTAGATTATTCTAAAACTGTAACATCATAGTCTGTAAGGAATTTTGTATCCATAGACTGAATAAATGAAATGAAATGAAAAATGAAATGAACTATTAACCTGAATGGCCGGGTTCAATACCAGAAATTTCAAAAAAAGTTTTTTAATTTCAATAAAATTTTGTGGAACATAATAATATTTATGTGGAACATAATATTGAATTAGACAACCGAATATTGGCTTTCACGACGAAAAATATAATTTAATATGAAGATAGTTGTCGTAACCGCACGAATTCGATTGGCAACAAATTCGGTGGCCACAACTGAGACTGTTTTCTGTGTGTACATTTCTGAAAATGTATGCGATTAATTGGTTAATAGTTGTTTTTTTTATTAATGTACCACTAATTTAACCCTTAAATGCATGATCTCTTCAATTTTAACCATTTTTTTATATATGATTTCTAAAAGCGTATACATTTCAAGAAAAATACTAAAAAAATTTTATATTAAAAAAAAAGGTGATTTTTATGGATAAATATGGTTTTTGGCCAAATACCCAGCAAAATATTGGTAATGACACCTCATTACTATCTGTATTACCAAAAATGATATATCATTACCTTTTGCATTATTTTATAATATAAAATAATGACTTCCCAATAACGGGCTATTGTATTCATTGTTTCTAAATATAAAATAATGACTTACTCGTATTAGTTTAAATAAGTACTTTTTACACAGTTAAATTTTTTTATTATATGTAAATATGTTTTATGTTTAAATTTCTATGACGAGTCCTAAAATTACACACTAGAGAAAACTTAAATTTTTCTGAATGTATTTCCTTAAGCTAATTGTATTTGCTTAACTCCTTATTTTTAAGAATCAAGTAAGCAATCGGATAACCACTTATAATTAAACTTTTTGTAAGCATGTGTGTAACCACTTATTATTCAAAATCTCATAACTACCTATTCCTCATTTTTTCGTAAGCGAGCGAGTAAGCGTGACTACTTACAAAAACGACCACGCCAAACAAAAATAATGAGTTTAGACGCTAAAAAATAAGTTGTGCGGAGCTATGAATTTCTATTATATAACCACTTATTTGGTAATGAAAGATTTTGCTGGGTAGCTAAATTGTGATTATCTTTAACTTTTATGAAAAAAAATCTATAAACTATGAATTATACATTTATTGTCGCCAAAATTAATTTTATTGCGAGAATACAACTTTAAATATTTTAACAAACATTTTTGAATATTACAATTTTTGTAAAAAACGCGTGTTTTAGATTTTTTACAAACATATGAAGCAAAACCAAGATTTTTCCTATAACTGTTTAAAAAATCTGAGCTAAACTATAAGGACACTTTGTATAGAAGGGGCCCCAATGCCCAAAAATGCAGTTTTGTGCATCAAGTGGGTTTTATTATTAAAAACCTGCTATATTTCCATGCATTTAAGGGTTAAAGTTCAGAATGATTTTTTGTTTTTTGTGAATTTTTTTTTAGGGGGAATAAAAATATTTTATTTATTTATAAAATAAATTTATATTTGTATATTTTATCGCGTTGTTGATTTTTGTAAAATTAATGTATTATAAAAAATTGTCCGCTTTTTTAAGAAAAATGTCCTCCTTTTTTAAGTTTGACGTCCTCTTTTTCTCAAAATGGAAATGGCAACCCTAAGTCTTACTAATATTTAGCGAAAATCGGCAAAAAAATTTCTGCAAAGTCACACACAGAAAACAGTCTCAGTTGTGGCCACCGAATTTGTTGCCAATCGAATTCGTGCGGTTACGACAACTATCTTTATATTAAATTATATTTTTCGTCGTGAAAGCCAATATTCGGTTGTCTAATTCAATATTATGTTCCACATAAATATTATTATGTTCTACAAAATTTTATTGAAATTAAAAAACTTTTTTTGAATTTTCTGGTATTGAACCCGGCCCTTCAGGTTAATAGTTCACACTTTTACACCACAACTACTTTTAACTTTCTTAGCCATATTTACTGTTTATACATATGAATATTTTATTTTAATTAAAAAAAACATCTAAATTTTTGTGTTTTCCGGGACTCGAACCCGGAAATCCGGCGTACTAGGCCAACTCCTCACCCACTACACCACAAACACTTAATAATTTTAATGACTAATTTTGAATTTATGTGTTTTATTAATATAGTATAAAATTCGTTTATCAATACCAATTAATAGTTGTGTGTGTTATCAACACAATCCACAATTCGGTTGGTTCTACAGAAACTTGAATTTAAGGTCATATTTGATTAGGATAACCGTATTTGTAGTTACCACTTTCGAATATTGAATTTTTTTTAAAAAAGGTTATATATAACACCAATTTTCTTGTATATTCACTAAATAAATGGCTGCTTCTACTGCATAGAATTACTAAACTGATACTAATTTTAAAATTGATTGGAGATACCAATAATTTATTAAAAGGATTGTTTTTTAGTTCATTTTCCCTATTTTTAATACCTAGTAAAATATTTTTGATGTAGTATTCAATTATAGGTAATTCCAAATAAAATAAAGTCCTGGCAAATTCATTTTAATGGTTTTGATCGAAAGCCAACCAATCTTTTTCCTGGGTGCACTTTTATATACTAAATCCTTAAAAATAGCAGAAAAAACTACTAACTGTTTTGCTATTTTCACAGGTTTATTTCTATAAGTTTATGAATACAATTTAATTGTGCCTAAATGTTTTACCAAATTTAAGTGCTTTAAGGGCAATTCCCAAAAGTAGATTTTAGAGATCCCTACGGAGTCCGTAGAACAGCCTTAAACATTTCCTAAAATGAAAGGTAATTTTTATAATTCAAACCCATAAAAAACTAAGAGATTCCTAAGTACTTCTACGTCATATTGCGCCATAAAGTATTTTTCGCGGGCTTAAGGTTTAAATAAAGGAGAAGGAATTTGTCACTAAAAATTTGTATGTTGGAGGCGAAAAAGTTTAAAAAGTTTTAGAGGAAGACTATGCAAAAAAGTCGATATTTGTTGACCGGTGTAATTTTTTTGAGGCTCCATTTAATGGATTTTTTGCTATCGCTGTTTTCTATATTCTCTATTTTTTTTAAATTCTGATTTTAATTTTTTTTATTTAATTTAAATTTTTTTATAGTAAAGTGTTGTTTTTTCAAACGCGTCGTATAGACCAAATACAATTAATATTGTCATTAATATGTATTTTTATTAATTCTAATTTAGTAGGTTTGAGGTTAAGAAGAAGAATAAACCTTCCTCAAAAGTTATAAACACCATAAATTTTCAAATCAGACTAGATCTATTTTGTTTAAAATTAATAAAAAAATTTTTGATTGGTTTAAAATTAGTGAAGTGCCGCACGAAATTGGTTAACGGGTCGCATTTGCCCATGTATGGTATATTATAATATTTAAACTTATGTAGATTTGAAATGCTTAAATATTTTTGTTTATAAATAAAAATACTCTTGAAATACCAATAATCCCGCGTTCTTAAAAAAAATTTCCAGACCCTGAAGAATTACGACTTATCCTCGGACCCCGTTTTTCCATTTCTTAAATTCCGGATTTGTCAAAGTCAATACCGATGGTATTCTTAGAAAAAAGACAATCAAATTAATATGGTATTGAAAATATAATGGAAACAAATCATTTTCTAAGCATCCTTACATATACACCCAGGAAAAAGATTGGTTGGAATTCGATCAAAACCATTAAAATGAATTTGCCAGGACGTTATTTTATTTGGAGTTGTCTATAATTGAATACTACACCAAAAAATATTTTATCAGGTATTAAAAATAGGGAAAATGAACTAAAAAACAATCCTCTTAACAAATTATTGGTATCTCCAATCAATTTTAAAATTAGTATCAGTTTAGTAATTTTATGCAGTAGAAGCAGACATTTATTCAGTGAATATACAAGAAAATTGGTTGTTACCTATAACCTTTATTAAAAAAATTTTCAATATTCGAAAGTGGTAACTACAAATACGGGTATCCTAATCAAATATGACCTTAAAGTCGAGTTTTTTGTAGAACCAACCGAATTGTGGATTGTATTTATAACACACACAACTATTGTTTGGTATTGGTAAACGAATTTTTTTACTATATTTGTTTTCCAAGCAAAACATATAAATTCAAAATTAGACTTTAAAGTTAATAAGTGTTTGTGGTGTAGTCGGTAGAGACTTGGCCTAGTACGCCGGATTTCCGAGTTCAAATCCCGGAAAAAACAAAAAATTATATGTTTTTTTTAAATTAAAATAAAATATTCATCTGTATAAACAGTAAATATGGCTAAGAAATTTAAAAGTAGTTGTGGTGCAGTGGGTAAGAGTGTGAACTATTAACCTGAGTGGCCGGGTTCAACACCAGTAAATTCGAAAAAAGTTTTTTTTAATTTCAATGAAATTTTGTGTAACATAATAATATTTATGTGGAACGTAATATTGAATTAGACAACCGAATATTAGCTTTCACGACGAAAAATATAATTTAATATAAAGATAGTTGTCGTAACCGCACGAATTCGATTGGCAACAAATTCGGTGGCCATAACTGAGACTGTTTTCTGTGTGTACACACTAGGGTTTGGGGTTCGGGAAATCCCGGGCGGGAATTCCCGGGAAATCCCGGGAAAAGTTTGCCGGGAATTCGCGGGAAAATAATATATTTTTCCCGGGAAAACGGGAAATTTTAAAAATATTAAATTTTTTAAGTTGGTTTTGTTTCGAATAGGATTTTTTAATTTTAGTCATAAAAAACATTTTAAATACCAAAACAAAAATGTCTTTTAAAAGGGTATACATTTATTTGACACACAAATAAAATCTTTTCCAAGTAATAAGGAGCATTTCAACTAATAAAGATTTTTCGCATAACTTATTTAAAATTTAAGTAGTAAAATCTAAAAACTTGGTAAAATGTTTAAAAGAAATATGAACAAAAAGTCCTGTTTCAAATAATCGCCCTTACTATCTAAATTTTTTAAATGTATATTTTAGTTAAATTCGACTTTGTTAAAATATTGGGTGGCTTGGTTTATTTTTGGAGCATTCTGATTGGTTAATTTATTTTCAACCAATCAAAATATTTAAAAATATAAATATTTTTGTAAGGTTTTCATACACGAAATGAACAAAACCGTTTGATTAAAAATAAAGTCGACTTTAAATTTAAAATACGCCTTTATATTAAGGGTCAATAATTTTATAAATAACGTTTTCATTAATAAATGTAAAAAGAAAAGACTAATGGTTAACGGTGGTATCTAAATTAGGTTATCCGACATCTAAATTTGGTTCACAAAAAAAAAAGAAAATTAATGGTCATGAAACTTCTCTTGAAGAAAACAACAAGAATAACGTTTCAGCTAAAATTAGCAAATTACCTGAAGAAAAAATTGTAAGCTGAATAGGCATTAAAGGTTTTATGGTAGGGCAAACATTTCCTGAAATGGTATCCAAATTAGCTGCAGTCAATCCGCACCATAACTAGATCTTCGTTTATTCGAGAAAGTTTTTTTAATAAAAACCTGGCAAAAAAAGAAACCGATGTAAAGAACATTATATTAAATTACTACAATCATGTAAAAGATATCATGATAAAAGAAATATCGGGCAATATTTCTAACAATAGGAGATTTACTATAATCTTAGATGAATGGACAAGAATATCACAAAAGAGATATTTGAACATATGTACAAACGGATATAATTCATTTTATAACCTGGGGTTGGTTTATATATCAGGAAGATGTAATGCTGATGAAATAAGAAGAATTGTAGAAATAAGACTAGAAGAGTTTTATTTGTCTTTGGAAAATAACATTGTGGCCACCATATCTAATGGGCCAAGTATGATGAAACGGTTTGTTTCCGACAGTCCAGTAGTAGGTGCTTTCTACTGGAATCATGCAATTCATTTGTCAGTGCTGCGAGTAATTTATGTGAAATCAAATGTTCAACATTCTGATATTTTTTACTTTGAATTCTCACTACACAGACTGCATTTGCACTGAAATAGTGTTTTTTTTTAACAAAAATTACTTATATAGGTGGTTTTCATTAACAATTTTGTTCAAAAGTATTTCCCGGGATTTCATTCCCGTTTCCCGGGAAATAAAAAAGTCCGGGAAATCCCAAACCCTAGTACACACATATAACAATATATTAGAAAAATATAAACTGGTGGATGTAAATCATCATCACTGATTATAATAATCAATCACTGTTCATTTTGACTATGAAGCATCATCTTGGACAAAAGACTAAAAGACATAAGCATACATTTTTACATGCACACGTTCAAAAAATAACACACATTCATACAAATCTTTGACAATAAAAATTGTTTTGAAAATGGCATTAAGTTGATGGTTTCAAATTAATAATGACACTCAGCATGCAGTTATAGGCAGGCAGAAAGGCGGCATTTTGAGAAATAGCAAACAGACAAAAAAATATTCGAAAATTTCTTGTGTGGTTGAGTAAATATGAATGTCAGTTCCACTTAACCAAAAAATGTAAGTTACCCTTAAGCAAAATATATATAGAGCAATTCCATATGAAAGCGATCACCTTTTGGACGACCCCTCTCCGATTCTAAAATAAATAGTCTCAATCGATTGCCCAGCAAAAAATAATATACCTACATATTTTTTTTTTTTATAGTGACTTGTTTAGTGGTGGTGTACACCACTGTCATGTGACAAAATTGAAGAATTCTTCATAAGGGACCTCATTGACCTTTTTTCTCATGAAAATTAAATTTTCCCATGAAAATTAAATTTTCCGATTTTCCACAGAAGCTCCTAAATTTTCCGGCTAATTTTTTTTTTTTTGGATTCCTCATAATTTTTGCTTTAAGAATCAGCAATAAAAAAATGGGCCCCGACTCCTTGTTTGGACAGGAGAGGAGCATTTAAGAGACCACCTTGTTCTCATTGTTTTTATATTTTTTATAATTGAATTATTTGTAATTATTTAACATTGTTTTATTTTATTATTAAAAATACATTTTAAAAATTATTTTACAGTTAAAAATACGTTTATGAAGAAAAAATCTTTCTTATTTTGCTGCTTATACTTAATTACAATATTTATTAAAAATTTCAATTGTCTTGGCATCATTATAAAATTAAAGTAACTTTAAATTTAGCACGTCGGCAGACGAAGAGTACCGCTTTACATTAATTGACATATCAGAAATATTTGGTATGAAGCAATGAAACTTTTGCGTTCCAGTTATAGTTTTGACATTATTATATCTGTTTTGAATTCGTCGCTCCATGGCATCGTGTTCTTTTTGAGTGCATAAAACTGTGTTAATGGCAATTTCCTTGCTTTGAATCCACGAAAACAAATGTTGTACATTTAAGATCTGGTCAGTATATGGCCTTTGCAAACTTGCCTTAGTCGCCATGCGTTTTAGGGTTCCCCCTAACGCATCGCATGGGCCCTTACCGTGGGACATCGCAAAAAAGTGCCACTCGACCTTGCAGTTTTGTTCTACTTCAATTATGCAAAGATTGTAAAATTTTTTTTTATTCTTGTACTGAGAAGCCGCGCCGTCTGAGAAAAACGTTACTTTGTCGATTGCATCGAATTTTGATCTTAAGAATTCAAACAGTTTCATTTGAAATAAATAAACGGACACATAATTATGAGCTAAACTCTCCGCGACAACAACAAGGCTTACGGTCTGTAGTTCGTTATCTTCGTTTTTGAAATAAATGCAAAAAGGATGCACCGTGCACTGGTCGTTTGCCCAGTGATAAGCCTGAATTTCATCCTGAACGAGAAAAGTGTAATTCTCGGCAAAGTCGCTTATCACAATGAATTCATTTTGGGCTAATTTCTCCTTACTTTCCTTTAGAAATTTCGATTGCATCTCGGATATGAAATGGTGCGCCTTCAGTTCATTCAACTTGAATCCGAATTCCTCGATGAATTCCGGAATCTGCTTTACCACGGTCTCAAGGGAACATCTGCCGCTGCTAATTATCCACTGTTTGAAATGCACCTCCTGAATTAAAAGCTGTTCAAACTTTTCCGCCAAATATTGCTCTAGCTCGTCAATCATCGGACAATTGTCGCATTTGGACAGATGACAATTTTCCGTGGGGTATGCGCACAACGACTTCGACTGGAGGTCCCTACACAGAGAAAACAGATTCATTGTGATAACCGAATTCTTTGCCAACCGAATGGTTTGGTTGGAACCACCGATATATTTATTTGTGCCAATATAAATTCGGTAAAAACAACAGAATTACGGTTGGAACAATATATTTAAGTTGTGTGGGGAATGCATTTGATTGTCACAACCAAATAATTCGGTTGTTGCAGCAAAACTATTCAGTTGGCAAGAAATTCGGTTGTCACAATGAATCTGTTTTCTCTGTGTATATGTTTCAATTTCACCGTGAAATACTTTCAATTTCTTGCATGGAAAGAACATTAATTTGATGTTTTGATGAAACATGCAAACGCAGACTGAATGCGTTCCGTGCCTGTCTAATGCCAGCACGCATTCTTTTGGTCGTAGGATGGCAAACTTAGAAAATTCCACTTTTTCTGCTGGGTATTTCTCTTTGAACTGATGGTATGCTTCGGATAGATTACATAATAATAATCTGCGCTGCTTGTGTACTTTTTCTCCATCTTCACGTGTGATAACATAGTCACGTGTACCTGGGCAGGCGCGGCTGTTGTCATCATTGCAGTAAAAATCTTGAATCAATTTCACCGTTGCTTCGCTGAGGGTCCTTGAGCCAAATTTCTTGGTGGGAGTCGCCAATATGCCCTTCTGTCGAACTAATTCTTTGCTTCTTCTCGCGATGTAAAAAGATGTTTGAAACTGTTCAGAAATCTTGCGTATAGACCATGATTGAGGCAGCACAGATAAAATGAGATATTTCTCCGGAAAAGTGGTCGCTAAATTGAATTTTCTTTTCAACTGCTCAATCATTTGTTTGCCGTCATCAACGTCATCTGCTTGACTGCATTCGTTATCAGAGCCTTCATCAAATATTGTCGCGATTGCACTCATAACCTTGCCTTTTTTCTCTTTCCTGTATTTTTCACTTCGCAACTTTCTTTTTGTAATAGGCGATTCACCTAAAGTGGTAATATCCTCATTCAAAGGACTCAAAGACATATTGACCATCGGAATGTCTGCCTCACTATCAGATGAAACATTTTGTTCAATTGTCATTTCACTCTCGGATTGTGGTTGCATTTGTTTCAATGCATTTGCTTGTTGAGACAAATCGATTTTACACTTGGGGCAAATGAATTCTGCTTCTTCACCGTATTGTATATTTAATTCACTCATGTATCGCTTCGAAACACCAGTTAATTTTAATACTTTTATCTTTTTCGAACGATGTCCACTCTTATTAAACGGATTGCAGCAAAATTTATTCATTTTACTTTAAATTGTCTTTACAGCTTCACTCTTTACTTTACAAAAAAAAACACTTTAACACTTTCACGTTTAGTATTCAACTAAAATTTGACTAAGAGTGTGTGAAGTATTTATATTTATTTTTTGGTAAAAAATAGGTAAAAAAAAATAAGCGATATTTGCTTTTCTTTAATAGGAAAATTTGCGTGAACTACTGGTCATAAAATGTTTTTTAAAGAGGGACTTAATTGGTTACTGCCAATAAGCCGACCACAGGTCATAAAATGTTTTGTAAATTTTTTAAATTACCAGGTAATAAATATTTCGCCATATTTATGGAAAATCCGTGTTTTATGACTTGTTTCTGCACGTGTCATTTTAGGCGAAATATTTATTACCTGGTAATTTAAAAAATTTACAAAACATTTTATGACCTGTAGCCTCAGTCGGGTTTGGTGTGCCATTACATGCCACTGCTGCTATTATCCATGGATTTATGGCCGATCTTGTGAAGGCAGGCAGACCATATTCACTACACACTCAACTTGGGGCTCTTAAAAAAAATTGTTTTTTTCTTCATAAATGTATTTTTAACTGTAAAATAATTTTTAAAATGTATTTTTAATAATAAAATAAAATAATGTTAAATAATTACAAATAATTCAATTATAAAAAATATAAAAACAATGAGAACAAGGTGGTCTCTTAAATGCTCCTCTCCTGTCCAAACAAGGAGTCGGGGCCCTTGTTTTTATTGCTGATTCTTAAAGCAAAAATTATGAGGAATCCAAAAAAAAAAAATTAGCCGGAAAATTTAGGAGCTTCTGTGGAAAATCGGAAAATTTAATTTTCATGGGAAAATTTAATTTTCATGGGAAAAAAGGTAAATTTCTTTAAAAAATTAGGATTTATTTTTCAATTAAAGCCTGATTCAATACCTTTCCAACGAGCTATCAGTCGTTGCGATCGCTTTAGTAGTTTTTTTTAAAACAACTTTCAATGAGGTCCCTTATGAAGAATTCTTCAATTTTGTCACATGACAGTGGTGTACACCACCACTAAACCAGTCACTATAAAAAAAAAAAAAATATGTAGGTACATTATTTTTTGCTGGACAATCGATTGAGACTATTTATTTTAAAATCGGAGAGGGGTCGTCCAAAAATTTGCCAATTTTGATCGTTTTCATATGGAATTGCTCTATAGTAAGGCAAAAATTCCATCAGTCTAATAATAAATTTGGATTTGTCATTTCCCAGCAAAATCTTTCGTTACCAAATAAGTGGTTATATAATAGAAATTCATAGCTCCGCATAACTTATTTTTTGGCGTCTAAACTCATTATTTTTGTTTGGCGTGGTCGTTGTTATAAGTAGTCACGCTTACCCGCTCGCTTACGAAAAAATGGGAAATAAGTAGTTATGAGATTTTGAATAATAAGTGGTTACACGCATGCTTACAAAAAGTTTAATTATAAGTGGTAAGTTTAATTAATAAAGTTTAATTTCCTTAAGCAAATACTCTTAGCTTAAGGAAATACATTCAGAATAATTTAAGTTTTCTCTAGTGTGTTATTTTAGGACTCGTCATAAAAATTTGAACATAAAACATACATATTTACATATAATAAATAAAAATGTATAAAATTTAACTGTGTAAAAAGTACTTATTTAAACTATTACGAGTAAGTCAATATTTTATATTTAGAAACAATGAATACAATAGGTCGTTATTATTAATTCATTATTTTATATTATAAAATAATGCAAAAGGTAATGATGTATCATTTTTGGTAATGCAGATAGTAATGAGGTGTCGTTACCAATATTTTGCTGGGTGGAGTATAAAGCACCGTAAGTTGTTTGAGTTTCACGTGAAAAAACTGTTATGCTCCATATAAAAAAACAAATTTTTCACGACAATGAGTTTCATGTGAAAATTGTGTAGACTTTGTTTTCACGCAAATTTAATATACAAGACTATTATTTTTATTGTGAAAAAGTGACTCTTTGTGTTTATTGTGATTGTTGCTTGCTAATTGTATTGAAAAAATTTTCATTTTCAGAATTTAAATAATTATTTAAGGCCTTTAAAGTTTGAGTGAAAATTTTCCACGTGAAAAACAACTTCCGGTGCTTAATTCAGAAATTAAATGGGTATCCGACCTATAAAATTTATCATAAATAGATTGATTAAAATATCGTTGTTAAATATGCCACATTACATCGGTCATAATGCACCTTCGAAAATCTCAGAATGAAATATAGATTAAACCTTTATATAATTTATATGTTTTTTTTTTAAAGTTTAAGAACCCATATATTGAAAAATATTCTATAAATAATAAGGTTCTTCAAATTGCAAGACCATCGATTTAAATTGTAAACGACGAACAGTGGTGTAAAATTAAAAAAAAAAGTATTTGTCTGAATATTTAAATGGTTGTAGGGGAGGGGTTAAATTTTAGAATCAGATCTTATTAACTTTGTACTTCTTGTAACTTTCTTAAATACATACCAACCGATTTTAATCATTTTCACCTTTTTGGACTCAGCTAAACAAGACAAAAAAATATTTCACTTCGAAAATAAAATTTTTCATTTTTTGACTCGACTCTGGTTTTTTGCTTATAATGTTTTTAATACTGGTTCGATTTTAATTAAAAGTACACCATTCAATTTCTGACAAAATTCTAAGTTAACGTAAAGAAAAACCTTTGGAATATCTTCTTCCGTTAAGTCGTTATAAATGTCTAAATTCGAAACTTTGAATTTTAACCAAAAAATCGTTATTTTTTTTTTTTTTTTTAAGGAGAAGCAACACTCAGGAAATTCTTCCTATTAATTAACGTGTTGCTTCCTTTGGAAATGGGATAGAGAAGAAGTGAAAAAACTCATACATATCACTATTTTTCATAAACTGATGTTGCCTTGGTTGGGGCTCGAACCCGCAACCTCATGAAACAGTCCAACGCGCTAACCATTACACCACGCGCTAACCATTTGTAAAAATTTTCAGACAAATACGTTCAGTACTTTAGAAGTTCCATACTTATTACCACTTTGTTAATTTTACATCCCTGTGCACAAGGTTTACAAGGAATTCACGAGTTTATATGAAAATCCCTAGTATAAAATCCGTTTACCTATACTTAGGACTAGTTAACTGAATGGACCAATTAATTGATTATTTCATTGGCATTACAATTGACTAATGCCAATTGAAAAAATTTCATTTCAAAAATTTCAGTGCCGAAATGCCCAAATATAATTGATAAAAAAGCATTTGTTTTCAAATTAAGAAAAAGAATTAAAAATTCGAACATTTCTTATCTTAAGCTGGCCATACACTACAATCAACTAAAAAGTCTGTAAGGGCTACTGAAAATTTAGCTGTTATTACATGAAATTTAACTGTCTAGAGCCCAGCGGTATTTTTAATTTTAGAAACACATGTCTGCTGATCTGTAGTACAACAAAAGTAGTAGAAAAATTAGTAGCCTCTACTAAATTTGTACAAAATTGTTGTAAACTGCAATTCAAAATTGATTTGCTAAAATCAGCTACAAAATTTACTAAATATAAATAATTTTAGTATAATGAAATTAGTATAAATAATTAGTTGTCGCTACTAAATTTAAGTAAATTATTGTAAACTGCAATTTATTATCTGCTGAAATTATCAATAAATGTACTAAAAAATAAAACAATTTTATTAAATTAGTGTATTTTTCTGCTAAGTTTAGCATTCGGTTTTGAAAAATTAGTTAAATGTTTTGCTGAAATCAGCAGCGAAAATTAGTAAAAAATCCGTAATTTGTAATAAGAGAATAGCAAAATGATTATTCAAAAAACTTCCATGAAAGTGGTTCCAGAACCAGTTCCTGGGATCCTACATTGAAGGTGTGATTGACGTAGAATCAGTTCCAGAACTGATTCTAGGGCAACCGGTTCCACTTTGGAGCTATAGAAGTGGTTGCTTTTGAGACAATTTCAAACAAAACTAATCGGTCTTAGAATCGACAGCAGAAGGGGTTGTTAATGAAAAGTAGCTATACTACAACCGATTCTTTGGAACAGAAAATGTTCATGGGTATACAATGTCTTTTCTTCAATTATACACTCACAATATATTTTCCATAACCGATTGAGGTTTATTTAAAAAGTAATAGGTAAATTTTGTTTTCAATTGAAGAATCAATTAAAATACATTGAAACATATTGTTTAACCTTTTATATTCGTCAATAAAAAACAAACCAAAAAAAATATGTATCGTCTGTAGGAGTTGTTATTTCCAGTCAAAAATAATTTAAATAATTTCGTTGTTTTCTGTTTTAAAACAAAAAATTCAAATATTTTCGGTTTTCTTTTTTGTTAAAATAGTTTGTTTATATACAAAATTATTTCAATTCAAATTACAAGAAATTCTTTACTCATACTCACAAACATAGCCAATAAAAATATGCCCTGCAAGCATTTGGAAGATATCTTCCAAGAAGATTGTACAGATTTGTACTAATCGCAATTATTCAAAAAATAATAAATAAAAAAACACGGTCTGTACCGATTCGGTTTGAGTTTAACACTAAATTTATTTATAATTATTTCCTACAAACTAAGTTACAAAAAATCACTTAAAACTAAGAGGAATTATATTTTACCTAACACTGCATGTGGTTATTATTTGCTATGTACATAGCGCATGTGTTATCGATTCAGTATGTACGCATGTGTTATCAACTGACCTCACGGACAGTTTTGTGATAAGTGTTCAGCGTACCCAAAATACTGTGTAAAATGCTTATCTTTACAGGAGGTCATAAATTCTGCTGTCATAAATTTATTGTTTTATTACTATACTCATAAGTACAGATTTTTGGGAAAAGACTAATATCTTATGATGGAAAATTTGAAATGTAAATATGAAAATGTAAAGATTAAAGATTTCTTAAGAACTATAAAAATGTAAAACAAAAATATTTTATTATTGAAATATGCATGTTCAATTCTGAACAAAGATATTAAAGCGATATCTTCTATTTTTCAATTGAATGAAAATAATCAATTAGTATTTTAAAACTGTCTTCCTTTTATTACTTGGAAGATAAGTCGGTGATATTTGTAAAAAAATAATTCAAAAATTGAATTTTTTGTCATAGTTTTTATGATATTGCGGCAATATTACCTTTTTATCAAATTCTTCTGAAAAATCAAGATTTTATGCGCGGAAAAAATCGGCTACGATGAAATCAAGATAATTAATGTGTTGGTCAATAGATTATGTATGCAGATGTTCTTTTTCAGGCTTAAATTTAATAATGAAAAAATAAATCCTTTATATTGTATCGGGGAGTTTATTTGGCGATATCATCTTTTTATCTTCCAGGTGATAAATTAGCGATATCGCCGATTTATCTTCCTGGGGTATTGCTTTCGTGTTGCCTGGAAGTATTGCTTTCGGGTAACAGTTATTCCCGACGGAAGAAACTTCCGCAATACGAAATTGATATTGCCGGCAATAAATGTTTATTCCTGGCAATATGATCGGGGAATCTTTTTCGTATTGCCATGCTTGCTGGGTGAACGTATGTGTTGTGTATGGTGTAGTGTTTTGAAAATTAAACAAAAAAACTTTCAAGTATGACAAAACAAACCACAAAATCGTTTTTTTTTTCGTTTTGTCATTTAAAAATTGATGATTGTTTTAATAGACTTTTCAATTATTTTTATTTCTATTATGGACTGTTTAAACAATGTTTGAAAATAAATAAAAATGTTTTCAATTAATTTAATATGTATTTTAGGTTGTTTTTAAGGATAAAATATTGTGAGTGTATGTACATTTTATTACAATTACGTGTACATTGTGTTAATCAATGCCAATTGAAAAAATTTGATTCGCATTGAATGGCAATTAAATTTTTTGGTATTGGCATTGAGATCAAGTAATACCAATTAAATTTCAATGCCAATGAAAAATTGGCAACTATGACCTATACGCATCATTAATTGCATCTATTACCAATACAATCCACAATTAGCTTGGTTCTACTGAAGCTCTAATTTAGGGGATAAGGATTCTGTCCGGATACCTCTCAGCGATATCGTTTTAGCTTAAAAACGAATTCACGGTTTTTTATAAAATTTGGCAAAAAGAATAAAATTAGTATTAGCACAAAAGCATGGACAATATTTACTAAAAATAACAACCGTTTATGCTCAATTCCATATTTTCCGAAAAACTAATTTCGTTACATCTTCTTAATCTTAATCTTCGTTACATCTTCTTACATCATAACAAAATGTTAAATTTTTGGATTTTATTTATACACCCACACACAGAAAACAGTCTCAGTTGTGGCCACCGAATTTGTTGCCAATCGAATTCGTGCGGTTACGACAACTATCTTTATATTAAATTATATTTTTCGTCGTGAAAGCCAATATTCGGTTGTCTAATTCAATATTATGTTCCACATAAATATTATTATGTTCCACAAAATTTTATTGAAATTAAAAAACTTTTTTTGAAATTTCTGGTATTGAACCCGGCCATTCAGGTTAATAGTTCACACTCTTACCCACTGCACCACAACTACTTTTAATTTTCTTAGCCATATTTACTGTTTATACATATTAATATTTTATTTTAATTAAAAAAAAACATAAATTTTTGTCTTGTCCGTGATTTGAACTCGGAAATCCGGCGTGCTAGGCCAACTCTCTACCGACTACACCACAAACACTTAATAATTTTAATGACTAATTTTGAATTTATGTGTTTTATTAATACAGTATAAAATTCGTTTATCAATACCAATTAATAGTTGTGTGTGTTATCAATACAATCCACAATTCGGTTGGTTCTACAGAAACTTGAATTTAAGGTCATATTTGATTAGGATACCCGTATTTGTAGTTACCACTTTCGAATAGTGAAATTTTTTTAAAAAAGGTTATAGATAACACCAATTTTCTTGTATATTCACTAAATAAATGGCTGCTTCTACTGCATTGAATTACTAAACTGATACTAATTTTAAAATTGATTGGAGATACCAATAATTTGTTAAAAGGATTGTTTTTTAGTTCATTTTCCCTATTTTTAATACCTAGTCAAATATTTTTGATGTAGTATTCAATTATAGGTAATTCCAAATAAAATAAAGTCCTGGCAAATTCATTTTAATGGTTTTGATCGAAAGCCAACCAATCTCCAATCAATTTTAAAATTAGTATCAGTTTAGTAATTCAATGCAGTAGAAGCAGCCATTTATTTAGTGAATATACAAGAAAATTGGTGTTATCTATAACCTTTTTTAAAAAAATTTCAATATTCGAAAGTGGTAACTACAAATACGGGTATCCTAATCAAATATGACCTTAAATTCAAGTTTCTGTAGAACCAACCGAATTGTGGATTGTATTGATAACACACACAACTATTAATTGGTATTGATAAACGAATTTTATACTGTATTAATAAAACACATAAATTCAAAATTAGTCATTAAAATTATTAAGTGTTTGTGGTGTAGTCGGTAGAGAGTTGGCCTAGCACGCCGGATTTCCGAGTTCAAATCCCGGACAAGACAAAAATTTATGTTTTTTTTTAATTAAAATAAAATATTAATATGTATAAACAGTAAATATGGCTAAGAAAATTAAAAGTAGTTGTGGTGCAGTGGGTAAGAGTGTGAACTATTAACCTGAATGGCCGGGTTCAATACCAGAAATTTCAAAAAAAGTTTTTTAATTTCAATAAAATTTTGTGGAACATAATAATATTTATGTGGAACATAATATTGAATTAGATAACCGAATATTGGCTTTCACGACGAAAAATATAATTTAATATAAAGATAGTTGTCGTAACCGCACGAATTCGATTGGCAACAAATTCGGTGGCCATAACTGAGACTCTTTTCTGTGTGTGGGTGCAGGATAAAGATTGGTTGGAATTCGATCAAAACCATTAAAATGAATTTACCAGGACGTTATTTTATTTGCAGTTGGCTATAGGTGAATACTACACCAGCAATATTTTACTAGGTATTAAAAATAGGGAAAATGAATTGAAAAACAATCCCTTTAACAAATTATTGGTATTTCCAATCAGTTTTAAAATTAGTATCAGTTTAGTAATTCTATGCAGTAGAAGCAGCCATTTATTTAGTGTATATACAAGAAAATTGGTGTTACCGATAAACTTTATTAAAAAAATTTCAATATTCGAAAGTGGTAACTACAAATACGGGTATCCTAATCAAATATGACCATAAAGTCGAGTTTCTGTAGAACCAACCGAATTGTGGATTGTATTGATAACACACACAACGATTGATTGGTATTGGTAAACGAATTTTTTACTATATTTGTTTTCCAAGCAAAACATATAAATTCAAAATTAGACTTCAAAATTAATAAGGTAGTCGGTAGAGAGTTGGCCTAGTACGCCGGATTTCCAAGTTCAAATCCCGGACCAGACAAAAATGTATATGTTTTTTTTTTTTTAATTAAAATAAAATATTCATATGTATAAACAGTAAATATGTCTAAGAAAATTAAAAGTCGTTGTGGTGCAGTGGGTAAGAGTGTGAACTATTAACCTGAATGGCCGGGTTCAATACCAGAAAATTCAAAAAAAAGTTTTTTAATTTCAATAAAATTTTGTGGAACATAATAATATTTATGTGGAACATAATATTGAATAAGACAACCGAATATTGGCTTTCACGACGAAAAATATAATTTAATATAAAGATAGTTGTCGCAACCGCACGAATTCGATTGGCAACAAATTCGGTGGCCACAACTGAGACTGTTTTCTGTGTGTACCTTGGTAAAAAAAAAGCATAGGCAGGTTAGAGGGTAAAATAAGTCAGTCAGTCACTCCTACACTCAAAAAAGGTCAGTAAAGTATTCAAAAAACGTTGCTGTGTCAGCAAATTTTTGGTAATTTCAGCAAAAGTTGGTAATTTCAGCAAAAGCAGTTTGCAGAAAATCAGCGAGCCAATTTTTACCAAAAAGTTTGTTTAAAAAAAAAAAATGACAAATAAATGGAAAAAATAAAAATATGGGTGAATTTTGACCCCAGTTTTAACCCATTAACTGCCAGAGATGGCCGATAATCTCAGACAACCCTATCTTAGAATTTTTTCTCTACAAAATATTCGAATTCCATTAAAATCGAAGATTATCTCAGGAGACAATTTCCTTTTTAGGTATTTTCATACTACTTTTATAAATAACTTTCTGTATATGAATGTTCTTTTTAGTTTCACTCTAGATCATAAATTTTCTGTTTAAATTATTTTCAAATCAAAGAAAGATGATACAATTTTTACAAGTAAATTACAAAGAATAAAAATATATTTGAGAGACTTCGATAAGACCAGCAATACAGAATACGTGTTTTCGGCTTTCGCTACAAAGCCATCATCAGTGTATTTCGTCTTGTGTGGGCTAATATTTTAATGTTTGTCTACTTATGTGACCGCTGAAAGAAAATCGAATTTCGTATCAACAACTCAACTTAGACTAACATCAACGAAATTTAACAATGCTATTTTTATCCTTTGTTATTATTACTCTATTTTGCTTTGAACCTTAATTCTTAAGATATCTCAGCTGATTCTATTCAACTCTGTGTATGATAACCACAGATTTTTGAATTACAACGAACCGTTAAATTTAAATTTAAATGTATATTATATAAATTATATTTTTGCACCGTGTCAATGTGTTTTTTAAGATGAATGGGGGAATATTTAGTTGATCTCTTATTTTTAAGTAAATGAATGTTCTTTTTAGTTTGATTCTAGATCATAAATTAATATCACTTTCTGTTTAAATTATTTTCAAATCAAAGAAAGATGATACAGTTTGTAGCGAAAGCCGAAAATACGTATTCTGTATTGCTGGTCTTATCGAATTCTTTCAAATATATTTTTATTCTTTGTAATTTACTTGTAAAAATTGTATCATTATTCTTTGATTTGAAAATAATTTAAACAGAAAGTGATATTAATTTATGACCTAGAGTCAAACTAAAAAGAACATTCATTTACTTAAAAATAAGAGATCAACTAAATATTCCCCATATTTACTGTTTATACATATGAATATTTTATTTTAATTTAAAAAAAAAAAAACATATAAATTTTTGTCTTCTCCGGGATTTGAACTCCGAAATCCGGCGTACTAGCCCAACTCTCTACCGACTACACCACAAATACTTATTAATTTTGAAGTCTAATTTTGAATTTATTTGTTTATAGTAAAAAATTCGTTTACCAATACCAATCAAATATTGTGTGTGCTATCAATACAATCCACAATTCGGCTGGTTCTACAGAAACTCGACTTTAAGGTCATATTTGATTAGGATACCCGTATTTGTAGTTACCACTTTCGAATATTGAAATTTTTTTAATAAAGGTTATAGGTAACACCAATTTTCTTGTATATTCACTGAATAAATGTCAGCATCTACTGCATAAAATTACTAAACTGATACTAATTTTAAAATTGATTGGAGATACCAATAATTTGTTAAAAGAATAGTTTTTTAGTTCATTTTCCCTATTTTTAAGATCTAGTAAAATATTTTTGGTGTAGTATTCAATTATAGGCAACTGCAAATAAAATAACGTCCTGGCAAATTCATTTTAATGGTTTTGATCGAATTCCAACCAATCTTTTTCCTGGGTGCGAATTCTCTTTTTCTAAAAACATTCGATTTCATCCACTATTGATTTTTTTGCGAAATAATTGTGATTTTCAAAATTAAAGTTTGAAAAATAGGGCATGAATTCAAGTGTAAAGTGTTTTCTGTTTAGAGCTATAGTTACTAAATTATAAATTTTTTATTGAAATAATCGGTTGAAAAATTTAAAAAACGAAAATTGCGAATTGTGCAAAATCTAGTGCCAATTTGAATAAACAGATTCGAAATCAGCACCCCAAACTATCCTAAATCCACTGCAAAGTATTTTTATAAATATTGTATTATTTTGTATAGCTGTGTTATCAATATGAAGAAAATAAATAAAATACCCAAAAAATACCTAAAAATAGTGCTAAACGCTCCAATATTTTTTTGATATACCCCAAACCCTTATGTTAAAAACTGTCCGCAAACCAAAGGTTAATTCTCCCATTTAGGCCGAATCCCCAATTAAATCATCACTTGAGAAAATACTGGAAATAAATTCCTCTCTTGATCAAATTTCCTACATTTTAGTGACACCAACCTTGTGTTTGAATAATTAATTTTTTGTTATAAGGTTCTGGTTTTTAACCCTTTCGACCCCAACTTTAAATGGCTGGGAATTTTCCGACCAAACTTCGTGTAAATGTACACACAGAAAACAGTCTCAGTTGTGGCCACCGAATTTGTTGCCAACCGAATTCGTGCGGTTACGACAACTATCTTTATATTAAATTATATTTTTCGTCGTGAAAGCCAATATTCGGTTGTCTAATTCAATATTATGTTCCACATAAATATTATTATGTTCCACAAAATTTTATTGAAATTAAAAAACTTTTTTTGAAATTTCTGGTATTGAACCCGGCCATTCAGGTTAATAGTTCACACTCTTACCCACTGCACCACAACTACTTTTAATTTTCTTAGCAATATTTACTCTTTATACATATTAATATTTTATTTTAATTAAAAAAAAAAACATAAATTTTTGTCTTGTCCGGGATTTGAACTCGGAAATCCGGCTTGCTAGGCCAACTCTCTACCGACTACACCACAAACACTTAATAATTTTAATGACTAATTTTGAATTTATGTGTTTTATTAATACAGTATAAAATTCTTTTATCAATACCAATTAATAGTTGTGTGTGTTATCAATACAATCCACAATTCAGTTGGTTCTACAGAAACTTGAGTTTAAAGTCATATTTGATTAGGATACCCGTATTTGTAGTTACCACTTTCGAATATTGAAATTTTTTTAAAAAAGGTTATAGATAACACCAATTTTCTTGTATATTCACTAAATAAATGGCTGCTTCTACTGCATTGAATTACTAAATTGATACTAATTTTAAAATTGATTGGAGATACCAATAATTTGTTAAAAGGATTGTTTTTTAGTTCATTTTCCTTATTTTTAATACCTAGTCAAATATTTTTGATGTAGTATTCAATTATAGGTAATTCCAAATAAAATAAAGTCCTGGCAAATTCATTTTAATGGTTTTGATCGAAAGCCAACCAATCTTTTTCCTGGGTGTAGATCTATACCAAATAAATATTTTTTATTAGTTTTATGGCTTTGCAGCACTCCCTAACGGAGATATTTCTAATTAAAGTTCAAACATTAACATGCTACCGGACCCGAACGGGTTAAGATTTTTTTTTAATTTTAATTTTATGTTTTTTCTATTACTAAATTCTACATAAAAGTTTTAGATTTTTTGAATTTGATTCATCACACAATTTTTAAGACTAATTTAATCAAAAAATTTATTTTTCCGTAAAATTTGCTGTGAGAAAAGCCTGTTATATGAAGTTTATACACAGGTATTCTGGAACTCCACTGCTACTGAGTAAAAAGTTATAAAAAAAAGTAAGTTATAAAAAAAAAAATAAATATAACGAGAGTTATAGGCACATAACTACGAAGTTGCTTGTAGGCAACTTTGGAGTCGAAAGGGTTAAAACAGGAAAGGTTAGAAAAACAATTGTTGGGGACCTCTAAGGTAGCAAAAAATACTGCTTGCCTGGAAGCAGGTTCGTCTGGGAAAGTCAAGAGTGCAGCGTTTCCATTATTTATGATACATAGCAAGAGCGTGAAATCACTTGTTTAGATATCCGGTATGGGTTTTTTGCAGCTCTAAATTATGGCGTAAACTCATTCCCAGCAAAATATTGGTAATGACACCTAATTGCTGTCTGCATTACCAATAATGATATATCATTACCTTTTGCATTATTTTGTAATATAAAATAATGGCTTCCTAATAACGACCTATTGTAATCATTGCTTTTAAATACAAAATAATGACTTACTCGCAATAGTTTAAATAAGTACTTTTTACAAAGTTAAATTTTATACATTTATATTTATTACATATAAATATGTTTTGTGTTCAAATTTTTATGACTAGTTCTAAAATTACACTCTAGCAAAAACTTTAATTTCTCTGAATGTATTTCCTGAAGCTAATAGTATTTGTGTAACTCTTTATATTTAAGAATCAAGTAAGCAATCAGATAACCACTTATAATTCAACTTTTTGTAAGCATGTTTGTAACCACTTATTATTCAGAATCTCATAACTACTTACTTCTCATTTTTTCGTAAGCGAGCGGGTAGCGTGACTACTTATAAAAACGACCACGCCAAACAAAAATAATGAGTTTAGACGCCAAAAAATAAGTTGTGCGGAGCTATGAATTTCTATTATATAACCACTTATTTGGTAATGAAAGATTTTGCTATAAAGTGTGGTAAACAATATTTGACTTTTTTAATACACTACTGCAAACTAAAACTCTTAAGAAGCAGCAGAAGAAGCAAAAAAGAAGCAATAACATTTTTTTCTGCTATACCCAATGAAGAAAGATAAATCGGACTCCTTGTTTCCTCAGACGATTTGGAAGCGCCCTAATGAACTTACGTGTGCTCTTATTCTTCTGTTTCTGATGCTGGTAGACACATTTAGCAAAACTTTATTTGGCCTTCTATATTCAATCAGTTTACGAAGATTTTCAGTCATAGTTTTTGTATACCTATAAAGCAATCATTTTGATCATTTTATCTGTGATATGCTACTTGTAGGCGTTTACATATATAACAGACTAGACTTGAGTTAAAGAATTGAACCTTATACATATATTAGGCATTCCACATAAAATGTTCAGATAAAAAATCATATTTTCTATCAATGTCAGAATATATAAAATTCAGGCATATTTTTGACTTTTAAAGCAAAAGTAAGATTTTACTCAAAATTTAAAAATCAGGTTATATAGAAGGTCTGTATCCTTACACCACACAATTGGGTTTTTGATGCCCAAAGTGGGAATTAATTCCAGGTAACTTTCCCTGCTTCTAATTTTAAGTTTTTTTAGTCAATTTCACTTAAAGAAGTAAAACTAATCAATTTTAAAATATACCCAGAGTAGAAAATCATTAACATATATATATATATGTGGTTGTAACTACACACACAACATTTTATCGTTAAAAACAACCTAAAATACATATTAAATTAATTGAAAACACAATTAAAAAAAGGACTACTGATTTTTCATTATATTCAAACCATTTTGCTATTTGTTTTCTAACATTGATTATTTTTTCAATAAAAATTGGGGCAAATGAGGCGAAAATTTACACAATCTAAGAGCCAGTTGATTTTTTAAAAACTGTTATTTTTTCTTTAAAGCGGAAACACATTTTACGTTTCCATTTATTTTCGTAACAGAACAAATGTTTGAACAATTTTCTATGAAAAGTGGTAAATCTCTAGAATTACAAAAAATTTTAAATAAAAACACTGTTGAAAAATGGCAAAATTTTTTGGTATAAACCCGGATAATAGCAATATCATATTTTATCATGCTAAATGCATTTAAAAATAGCTAGATTTGATGAGAAAATAGCGAAATTGACAATAGTAAATACGCAGTGTATTCTCGATCGTCATTTGCACATGGTGGAAAAAAGTTGAGATTTATTTGTATTTTCTAAGCCTTGAGTAGTTATGATGATGCAAGAGTATCAAATGCGACCCGGGAGTACTACGGTACTTTTTTGAATCAAATAGTATCAAAAAAAGTACGATCGTATCAACTTTCCCATCCCCGACCTATGCCCATGGGCGCTCGCTCTCACTTGCATAAGCTAACACATAGACCCAGTGCTGCCAACCACTGTTGGTAAAAGTGGCACAAAAGTGCCATTTGTGGCACTATTGAATATTCAGTGGCACCTTGGCACTCACCATAGAATTTTGGCACTTTTTAACCCTTCTTTGCATGATGATGGAAATTTCCATCATAGCATTTATTGAAGAAAATGTTCACAAACACATGATTTGTAATTTTTTGTTGCTAGCAACAATTTACATGACTTATGTTTCAATTGGAGCACATCTGTAAAAAAATTAAAGTAAGCTTCATTATCAATTAGCAGGTTTAAACTTGTCACCCAATACATTACAGTGATTTTTTTCACATAAAAAGAAAAAATCATGCAAAGAAGGGTTCAGAAAATGTTTCAAAATAAAGCAGAAAGTAAATCGGTTTCATTACTGCACCCAGGAAAAAGATTGGTTGGCTTTCGATCAAAACCATTAAAATGAATTTGCCAGGACTTTATTTTATTTGGAATTACCTATAATTGAATACTACATCAAAAATATTTGACTAGGTATTAAAAATAGGAAAAATGAACTAAAAAGCAATCCTTTTAACAAATTATTGGTATCTCCAATCAATTTTAAAATTAGTATCAGTTTAGTAATTCAATGCAGTAGAAGCAGCCATTTATTTAGTGAATATACAAGAAAATTGGTGTTATCTATAACCTTTTTTAAAAAAAATTCAATATTCGAAAGTGGTAACTACAAATACGGGTATCCTAATCAAATATGACCTTAAATTCAAGTTTCTGTAGAACCAACCGAATTGTGGATTGTATTGATAACACACACAACTATTAATTGGTATTGATAAACGAATTTTATACTGTATTAATAAAACACATAAATTCAAAATTAGTCATTAAAATTATTAAGTGTTTGTGGTGTAGTCGGTAGAGAGTTGGCCTAGCACGCCGGATTTCCGAGTTCAAATCCCGGACAAGACAAAAATTTATGTTTTTTTTTTAATTAAAATAAAATATTAATATGTATAAACAGTAAATATGGCTAAGAAAATTAGAAGTAGTTGTGGTGCAGTGGGTAAGAGTGTGCACTATTAACCTGAATGGCGGGGTTCAATACCAGAAATTTCAAAAAAAGTTTTTTAATTTCAATAAAATTTTGTGGAACATAATAATATTTATGTGGAACATAATATTGAATTAGACAACCGAATATTGGCTTTCACGACGAAAAATATAATTTAATATAAAGATAGTTGTCGTAACCGCACGAATTCGATTGGCAACAAATTCGGTGGCCACACCTGAGACTGTTTTCTGTGTGTGGTAGTCCAAAAAATTATGATATGTTTTTGTATAAGGTTTTTTGTTTTTCATTTCTTAATTTTTTTGAAACATATCTATAATATTGCTTAAAAACGTAATATTAAAATAAAACAATAACATGATTTTGAGTAAAATCCGAATTAACTCACGTGAACGTGAGTGAGTGTGAGTAGAAAACAATGCTCGTGAGTGAATTTGTGTGATTAAAATTTTTTCTCGTGAGTATGAGTCAAAGTCCACTCATGTGCCCATCTCTAAATTAAATGTAGCTCGCATGAAAACAAAAAACGACCAAAAAATACAATAACGTTTTTATTGCTTTTTATTAAAAGTTGATAATTTACATATACACCCAGGAAAAAGATTGGTTGGCTTTCGATCAAAACCATTAAAATGAATTTGCCAGGACTTTATTTTATTTGGAATTACCTATAATTGAATACTACATCAAAAATATTTGACTAGGTATTAAAAATAAGGAAAATGAACTAAAAAACAATCCTTTTAACAAATTATTGGTATCTCCAATCAATTTTAAAATTAGTATCAATTTAGTAATTCAATGCAGTAGAAGCAGCCATTTATTTAGTGAATATACAAGAAAATTGGTATTATCTATAACCTTTTTTAAAAAAATTTCAATATTCGAAAGTGGTAACTACAAATACGGGTATCCTAATCAAATATGACTTTAAACTCAAGTTTCTGTAGAACCAACTGAATTGTGGATTGTATTGATAACACACACAACTATTAATTGGTATTGATAAAAGAATTTTATACTGTATTAATAAAACACATAAATTCAAAATTAGTCATTAAAATTATTAAGTGTTTGTGGTGTAGTCGGTAGAGAGTTGGCCTAGCAAGCCGGATTTCCGAGTTCAAATCCCGGACAAGACAAAAATTTATGTTTTTTTTTTAATTAAAATAAAATATTAATATGTATAAACAGTAAATATGGCTAAGAAAATTAAAAGTAGTTGTGGTGCAGTGGGTAAGAGTGTGAACTATTAACCTGAATGGCCGGGTTCAATACCAGAAATTTCAAAAAAAGTTTTTTAATTTCAATAAAATTTTGTGGAACATAATAATATTTATGTGGAACATAATATTGAATTAGACAACCGAATATTGGCTTTCACGACGAAAAATATAATTTAATATGAAGATAGTTGTCGTAACCGCACGAATTCGATTGGCAACAAATTCGGTGGCCACAACTGAGACTGTTTTCTGTGTGTAGGTGCAACAATCAGAGCTGCCAAATGATTTTGATGAAAAATCGGCACTTTTTCCGAAAAAATCGGCATTTTCGGCACTATGATTTCGGAAAATAGGCACTTTCAAAAATACCCATTTATGCAATATTTAGGAAAAAAAAAATATTTGAAAAGGACATTTCTTGTAAAATAATATATTTTTAAGTTTAACAATTAAATAAAAATAAAGGTTTAAGACATAATTAAATGATAATAAAAAATGTTAGCTGTAATTTCATAAATATTTATATAATACATATTCAGATGAGCAATACTCATAAATTAATATCACAGTTTTTAAAGATATTTCTCCTTTGTACTTAAGGTTCCCATACACTTAGCAATATTATGCAATTGTTATTACTAGGGCTAAATAGTAAGTACATGCATTTATAATCGTGTTTTATGTACATATGATGTATGTTTATATTCGAAAAATATGCATTTCAAATTTTAAAAATATGCATTTATTATTGATTTTTCCAACGTTTTTGATATTATCAATTCAGTTTTAGTATTACATATTTGTCTTTAAAAGTAGTTCAACATTTAGAATTGCCGTTAATCATTGTCAGAAATTGATTAATGTTTGATATTTCTGATATTTTTGTATTCATGATCAAAAAAATTTTGAAAAATATTCATAAATTTTAAAAATAATTTTTTTGTACAGTGTACAGTAGGGCGGGTCGATTTAATAATCGCCCATGGCTCAGTGTTCTAGGGATCAAAATAAGAAACTTTGCCGAAGGAACCATACCTCTAAAACGAATTCTACTACCCCCAACTGTTGACTTTTGTCCCGTAGGGTCAAGTTTTGAAAAATCCCACTTTGACCCATTTAGAGTGCCCCAATCGAGTCCAAATGTATGACCGACCCCCACTAACTTTGGAGGGCCGATCCACCCATGCCAGTGGCACACCCCTGGAACTCCCCTGGGGGGTTCCCCATACAAACATTTTAAAAAATCACCATTTTTGGCGCTTTATTTTATTATTTTTTATTTATTTTATTTATTTTTATTATTTTATTTATTTTTTCTCTTTAGAAATTTATTTAGTCAGAACATATGTAAATGAAAAAATTAATTTAACTTAGTAATAGAAAAGAAAATAAAAAAAATTACTGTTTGAAGTCTTTTTTGCTTTCAAGTCTGGGCAATTTCGCACGGCTCTCTAATGTCGTCACCATAACAGCCTCTACATTTTCCGGTATAACTCGTTTGGAAACGCTAGCTAGCAATTGAACGTGTCGTTCTGTTGCAGGTCGTAAAATAGGTTGTGTGGGTTTTTTAAGCCACCACAAGACACAGCTGCATGTCGTAAACTTACTTAAGCTAAATCGGTTACCGGTAGAATTGAGCATAAAATTATCATAAAGGATTTTCCAGAAGTAATAAAAGGCGCACTTGGTTAACAGAATTTGTGGTCAGATTAACGTTTAATTTACATGTAAGTACTTTATGGGCAGTTTTGACAACAAAATCGGTTACAGGTAGAATTGAGCATAAAATTATCATAAAGGATTTTCCAGAAGTAATAAAAGGCGCACTTGCTTAACAGAATTTGTAGTCAGATTAACGTTTAATTTACATGTAAGTACTTTATGGGCAGTTTTGACAACAAAATCGGTTACAGGTAGAATTGAAATTACCATTTCATTCTTATTACCTCGTCTCCTAGACCATATATAACGGAACAGTTTTTGTGAATGCATTAAGTCGTTGTGAAGAACTCGAAGTGTGAAGTGCTAATTTGAGATAAAAAAATATTTAAAAAAAAATCATTCCAAATCAAGAAGTTTACAATGAATCCACCATCCTCTACACCGCAAGATGAAGCAATAACAACATCAACAACTATCGAAAACCCAATGAGTCATATACCCAGGCATGATGTTACTGTTTTTGGTGTGTCTACTGATTTGACTGATCTTAATTTACCAACCCATCTGGATATCTTGAGATATTATTTTTACTTGAGCGAACAAAAAAAGTTGTCCTATAAAGCATTCACTATTCAAGTACAAGATAAGTTGATTGGAATTTGGGAAAAACTTGGTATGGAAATAATGCTGAAAAAAAGTGTATGTAATAAATTGAATAGATTGCTTGACAAATATCAAGAGCAAATCAAGAGAAGAAACAAACCCCAACAATTTACAGAGTATGTAAAATCTCTGGAAACAATTTTTTTCATTGGAACATGTAAATGCGATTTGAAGGCAGCTCCATGTGCATGCGGTTTGGTTCCCGAACGCCTCAAAGAGTTTATGCACGATCAACATAATCAGAGAAGTCTAACAATGGATGGATTTGCGATGGAAATTGAAGAGCAAGGAGCAACGTCTATGTCATCAATGCCAACATACCAAGATCCCGATGATTCAACATACGCACCGCCACCGGTTCAAGAAGATTTGGATATAAGCACAAGTTCACAATACACACAGAGATACGATTGTTTTAACTTTGCCTTGGTATGTGACAGATTTGGCGTGCCTGATAGAGTAGCATCAGCAATGGGAACAGCTCTTTTCCAAGATTTTAAAATGAAATATATCCATGGCAAACCTCTCATCATGGATAAATCGAAAGTTCGCCGAGAAAAAGAGAAATGCAGACAAGAAGTGCTTCGCAAACTGTTAGATGATACCAATTTGTTAGCATTTTCATTCGATGGCAGAAAAGATGATACTTTAACGAGAGATACAATTGATGAGAAGTATCATATTAGAATGGTAAAAGAACCTCATCTTGTTATTTTGAGAGAACCGAATTCTGAATTGATTGGTTACGTAAGACTGGAACATGAAACCGCTGAATACAAAACAACCAAATTAAATGATTTTTTCAACGATAAAAATATATCACTGGATGCATTAATTGGCATATGCACTGACGGTGAGCCAACAAACACTGGCCCAAACGGTGGAATTATACGACGATTCGAATTGCTGTTAAAAAGACCATTGCATTGGTTCGTTTGCCTTCTACACTTCAACGAACTTCCGTTTCGGCATTTGTTTGAAGCTTTGGATAAATCAACCAGCACTGGACCAAGATCGGCAACCGGAAAATTGAGACGTCAAATCGAAACTTGTGAAACTCTTCCGGTAAGTTATTGCTATCACTCATTTATTATAATTGTCAACCGTTTTTAATTGTTTTATTTTTATATATTTTCAGGTGGTGGACGGCTTTCAGAAAATTGAGTTGAAAAATATGCCCCCTGCTCCAGAAAAAATTGAATTTTCCACCGATTCCAAGTACTTATACGACATGGCCCATGCAATTTCTAGCGGCGTGGTTTCAGTGGATCTGGCAAACATCAAACCAGGGAAAATTGTACATTCTCGGTGGCTCACCAAGGCCGCTAGACTATTATAATTATATGTGACAACGGAAAATCCAGATGCAAATTTAAGAATACTGGTTGAATTTATAATTACATGTTATGTGCCAATGTACTTCAATATCAAGTATTACAGCTCTGTCATGTACGGTAGTAGATTATTTTTCAAATTCATTAGTTGGTCAAGATTTCTAGAACCTCGTTTACGCAAAATTGTCAATAAAGTAATTACAGATAATTCATATTATGCGCATTCGGAAAATATCTTGTTATCAATGTTGTTTGATGATAGCAAAGAAAAGCGCGACTGTGCTATCAAGATAATTCTACGCTATCGAACCGATGTTGACGACCCAACGGGACTTAGAGCTTATAAAAAACCAGATATAAACTTTTATTGCACAAGTTACACGGAAATGATCAATATGAATGACATAAATGACGTATTTGAACCACCATTCACGCGAAGCATTCCATACGATACTTTGAAAGAATATTTAAATCAAGATGATCCACCGTTTAATGATCCAAAAATTCCATCACACATACAAGAAACAGAACGACACGTTCAATTGCTAGCTAGCGTTTCCAAACGAGTTATACCGGAAAATGTAGAGGCTGTTATGGCGACGACATTAGAGAGCCGTGCGAAATTGCCCAGACTTGAAAGCAAAAAAGACTTCAAACAGTAATTTTTTATTTTTTCTTTTCTATTACTAAGTTAAATTAATTTTTTCATTTACATATGTTCTGACTAAATAAATTTCTAAGGAGAAAAAATAAATAAAATAATAAAAATAAATAAAATAAATAAAAAATAATAAAATAAAGTGCCAAAAATGGTGATTTTTTAAAATGTTTGTATGGGGAACCCCCAGGGGAGTTCCAGGGGGTGTGCCACTGGCATGGGTGGATCGGCCCTCCAAAGTTAGTGGGGGTCGGTCATACATTTGGACTCGATTGGGGCACTCTAAATGGGTCAAAGTGTGATTTTTCAAAACTTGACCCTACGGGACAAAAGTCAACAGTTGGGGGGTAGTAGAATTCGTTTTAGAGGTATAGTTCCTTCGGCAAAGTTTCTTATTTTGATCCCTAGAATACGATTTTCCCTGAGCTGTGGGCGATTTTTTTGCCTCCCCAAAAATCGACCCGGCCTAATTTATATGTATGTCTGTTGTCAATACATTTTGTAAAAACAACTAATTTTAAACTCAAAATAAAATAAATATTTGAATGAGATTTTAGCCGTGGTGTGCTTATTTTCAACAATTATTTTAATTTTTGCATTAAAAAATACAAAAATTGTTTTTTCGGACTTTCTATATTTTCATATATTTAGTTAGAATATTCTTCCACCTCAAGTCCAAATTCTAATATGATATTGTCATATTAGATTTTTATTTGTTGTTTCAAAAGGACAACTTATTGTCTATCATGAAAATGATCAACCCCTTTTTGAAACAACAAATAAAAATCTAATATGACAATGGGCTAATAGGGCTAACTTATTAGAAAGATAGTATTTTGAATTTTGGACAGGGTCGTTATTAAATAGGGGCTCAAAAAGGGAAAGTGGCCCCTTAACGACCTGTCCAAACTGCTGGAACTAGGAAGCTGAAATTCGGTACTTAGGTTCATCTTCCAGCCTAATTCCAACCGGGAGGGACAAAAAAAGAAAAAGTGTCCCACTTGACAGCCTGCTCAAACTGCTGGAAATAGGAAGCTGAAATTCCCTGTCGATGGATTTTCGGAAATTCCTACCCAGAGGGGTACAAATAGTAAAAGTTGGCTAGAATCCTGAAATGTAAAACATATGTTCCTTGGAGTATGGGCTCACTTATCGGAAAGGTGCTTTGTGGAATTTTGGACAGGGACATTGCAAAAATGGGGACTAATGAAGCGAAAAGTGCCGCTTAAAGGCCTGCCCAACTACTGGAGGTAGGAAGTTGAAATTTGGTACTAAAGTTCCTCCTCTATTGTAGACATCCGCTAAGATGAGATTTTTAGAAATTTCCACAGGTAGGGTCAAAAACAGAAGTCTCCCCCTTGACGGCCTGGCCAAACTGCTTAAATTCGGTATTTGGGTTCCTTCTCTAACGTAGACGTCCCCTAAGACGGTATTTTTGGAAACTCATACCGGGTGGGGTAAAAAGTAAAAAACTTCCCCATTGCCGAGTTGGGCAAACTGCTGGATATAGAGACCTAAAATTATGTATGTAGTAGGTTCCTCCTCCAATGCAGACGTTCTCGGAATTTTTGGAAATTCCTACCGGGAGGGGTAAAAACGGAATAATTCTGCCCCTTGATGGCCTAACCGAACCCTTCGGCTAGAAACCCGTAATCTATAATATGTTTTCCTTGGAGTATGGGCTAACTTATCGACAAGGCATTTTTAGGACTTTGGACAGGAACGTGGTAAAAATGGTGGCTCAAAAGGGGAAAATTGCCCCCTCCCACCCCTGAACATCTGCGTCTTTAGCTAGAAACCTAAAATTTAAATAACGAGAAGAACGTATATGGAACACTAAAATTAAGAAACTAATAGGAAACGAGTGGAATTGAAAGACTACACAAGTGGAACGAAATGGATATAAACGTTGAACGAGTGGAATTGAAATTATAGACAATGGAAAGGGATTGGAAGAGGAATGGACTATAGAACGAAAAGGAATGAGAAGCGAGATGGCGTAGAATGGGGAACGAGTGGAATTGGAACACTGCAGTTAAAATAGGAATGGCACGGAGCAAGTGCAAAGAAATGGAAATAGAAGCGACTGATATCAATATCGTTACACAAGACAGTAGGAACAAAATGGAATGAAACGGGGAGCGAGTGGAATTGGAATAACAGATAACGAGAACGAAATGCAATGGAATGGTGAACAAAATGGAATCTTGGAAGGAGTTGCATTGGAACAGTAAAATTGTTAAACAAAATGGAATGGAATTTGAATGACTCAAACTGCCGGAGTTTGGTACTTGAAATTTCGCATGCGATTGAGGCAAGATTATATATATTTGGGATTTTTACTGGGTGGAACAAAAACGGGTGAAGAATACCTTTTAATTACCTGTTCAAATACTATCCACGGAATATGAAACTTATGTAGCATTGAAACATACTCTCCAAAAAGTTAAACAAATTTTCTAAAAGAGAAAAAACCTTAGAAAAGGAATGGAACTTATATATTCCGATATTTAAACTGCAGGTAACGAAGCACCGGTGGAAGAAACCGACGCAGTAAATTTTCCAACTGAATTTGTGAATTTACTTGAATTGCCAGGACTACCTTTACATAAACTGGAATTAAAAAAAAAGTTTAAGGCACGTTAACAACGTAGCGGGCTTTGCCCGCTATTTTTAATATTATAAAATGCTTTCCAACCGTGCTTTACGTTATTTATTTTCATTCAAAATACAAATGAACAAAACTACTTACGGGTCTATCTACCTAAGTTCGCACTTTACCAAATTATCTTAACATACACACGTATATTGCAATTTATTATGGATTCATTACTAACAATCCACTTTCATGAGAAAAAGTGATCAAATATTTATTTATTTTAAACCCATTGTTGTGCAGAATTATTTATTTGTGGTGGCTGGGTGAAGGCTTTTATTGTAAAAACTGTACTTTAAATAAAAAAACGAATTTAAAAAAAATTGTGGCTGCGCCCCCCCCCCCTTTCCTAGACTTTAAGGCACGCTAACAACGTAGCGGGCTGCGCCCGCTAGTAATAAATAATTGAATTAAAAAACTTAATCAGCGATTTTCATTCTGCAAACAAACATACTGATGTAAGACTTTTCCTTTTTGGATTTTTTTTCCGCGACTTTTTTCTCGATTTCTTTTTTTAATTAATCACCGAACTTTGTTCTATGAATTGGGTATTATAGTCCCCAGATTATAAATTTTAAAAAATTGCAAAATAATCGCGGAACGCGAAAAAAGACTTTATGGTACAAAAATTTCATTTTTGTTTGCAGATTGTTAACCGCTGATTGAGTTTTTTATATATTTTTGTGCCATAAAGCCTTTTTTCGCGTTCCGCGATTATTTTGCAATTTATTACTTGTGGTTATTTAGAATCATAACCTAGGGTCTATAAGCCCAATTCATAGATAAAGTTCGGTGGCTAGTTGCAAAAAATACCGCGAAAAAATGCCGCGTAAAAGAAATTTTGCAAAAGGGAAAATTCTTACATTAGTACATTTATTTGCAGAATAAAAATCGCTGATTTAGTTTTTTAATTCAACTTTTGTACCATAAAGTCTTTTTTCGCGTTCCGCGGTTATTTTCCAATTTTTTAAGTGTGTTTTTTTTTAATTTATAATCTAGGGACAATAATACCCAATTCATAGAACAAAGTTCTGTGATTAATTAATCGCAAAAAAAGTCGCGGAAAAAAAATTTACAAAAAGGAAAATTCTTACATCAGTATGTATGTTTGCAGAATAAAAATCGCTGATTTAGTTTTTTAATTCAACTTTTGTACTATAAAGTCTTTTTTCGCGTTCCGCGATTATTTTGCAATTTGTTAAGTGTGGTTTTTTAAAATTTATAATCTAGGGTCTATAATACCCAATTCTTAGAACAAATTTCGGTGATTAATTAAAAAACGAAATCTCGAAAAAAAGTCGCGGAAAAAAATTTAAAAAAAGGAAAATTTTTACATCAGTATGTTTGTTTGCAGAATGAAAATCGCTGATTAAGTTTTTTAATTCAATTGTTGTACCATAATATCTTTTTTCGCGTTCCGCGATTATTTTGCAATTTTTTAAGTGTGGTTTTTTAAAATTTATAATCTAGGGACTATAATACCCAATTCATAGAACAAGGTTCTGTGTTTAATTGAAAAAAGAAATCGCGAAAAAAGTCGCGGAAAAAAAATTTACAAAAAGGAAAATTCTTACATCAGTATGTTTGTTTGCAGAATAAAAATCGCTGATTAAGTTTTTTAATTAAAATTTTGTACCATAAAGTATTTTTTCGCGTTCCGCGATTATTTTGCAATTTTTTTAATGTGGTTTTTTAAAATTTATAATCTAGGGACTATAATACCCAATTCATAGAACAAAGTTCGGTGATTAATTAAAAAAAGAAATCGCGAAAAAAGTCGCGGAAAAAAAATTTACAAAAGGAAAATTCTTACATCAGTGTGTTTGGTTGCAGAATGATAATCGCTGATTAAGTTTTTTAATTAAAGTTTTGTACCATAAAGACTTTTTTCGCGTTCCGCGATTATTTTGCAATTTTTTAAGTGCGGTTTTTTTAAATTTATAATCTAGGGACTATAACACCCATTTCATAGAACAAAGTTTGGTGGCTAGTTGAAAAAAAGCAATCTATCCATCCCCCTTTTTTTTGTAAACAAATGCTTTTTTACTCAATTGTTCATAGTTTTTAAGGCATTAGTGCGATTTCATTAGCATTATTATTACAAATTCTAATGCCAGAAAATTTCAGTACCATTAAATGGTAATGAAATTTTTTTGGCATTAGCATTAGTCAACTAATGATAATGAAATTTCAATGCCAATGAAAAAATCCCAAGTATGCTCTGAATAATATTTTTTGAAATTATTTATTTTTTATATAAGCTCCTAATAAGCATTCTCAAGAGATGAGATAAATGAGATAGGATGAGCTGAGATTAGAATAGGTTAATGCTATAAGTGCTGTCATAGTAACGCCAAGGCCTGGTTGTCATAGCACCACGAAAATTTTATATGTAGGGACGCCATATCTCCGGAACCACTAGGCCAATTTCGTGCAAACTTCATATAAACCATCTACAGACCATCTTCAACGTACCCTGAAATTTTGGTTTAAATCGGTTGACAGAAATCCGTTTAAAAATAAAAATTTTTATATCGATCACACATTTTATATGGGAAAAACACACCATCACAAAAGTGTGCGTATAACGCATATGCGTAGACATTTTTCATAATTGGTTTTAAGAACCATCAGCGAAAGTAGGCCTTTCCAACGCATGTATTGGTTTGTAAATCGGTTAAGTGGTTCTCGAGTTATAAGGTGACGAACATATACCAACTTATTTTTATATATATAGTTCGAAACCTAAGCAACTTTTCCTAATAAAGTAATTAAAGTCCTACATATTCTTTTTAAATTGGTTTATACAAAATAACACTTTTAATTTTTATTATGTTATGTGCCTACATTCTAATAATAACAAAAAAAATTTAATTCCATTTCCTTGCCAGTAAAAAAAAAAAAAACAAAAATGAAATTGACTCCTTATATTGCTGTTCGAAACTTAAGCAACTATTTTCTTGTTGTATTTTTTTGCAACAAATAAACAAAAAATTTGAAACGTTTATTTAATTCCCGTTTAGTTTGACAAAGAAAATTTAAATTTTTTTGTTCCTGTAGATTTAGAATCAATTACTTAGAAGTGTAGCTATGGCACGTACGCGTTACGGAATCGATTTTAAGCTCAAAATTTTTGAACTATTTAATAAGGGACAATCGCAAGTCTCTATAGCTAACAAATTAAGCATTAACAAAACAATAGTTTCGCTACTAATTAAAAAGTACAAAGCTACTGGAATAGTAGAGAAAGCCAATACTAGAGGGCAACCTCGAAAAACTTCACATCGAACAGAGTGAAAATTGTCCGATTAATTAAGAAAAAAACCTTTTATTTCTTCCAAAGATGTTGTGATTGAGCTCAATCTCAATATTAGTTCGAGCAGTGTGAGAAAACGATCATTGGAAAATAATTTGAGAAGCTTCATGCCGTCTAAGAAACCTATACTGACAAAGAAACATTTAAAAAAGAGGTTTGCTTAAATGATTTTGCAACGTATTCGTTAATTTTCATTAGTTAATAAGCGGGAGCTGATAAATTGCTTAAAATCAGAGGGGGAATCAATACCAACAACAACACTATCAAATCTAATAGATTCTAAGGCAAAACGATGTGCGGAGGTCATATACAAGAAAGGGTATCATAGGAAGTACTGAAAGTTGCTTAAGTTTCGAACAGCAATATATGGAGTCAATTTCATTTTTGTTTTTTACTGGCAAGGAAATGGAATTTAATTTTTCTTGTTATTATTGGAATGCATGCACATAACACAATAAAAATTAAAAGTGTTATTTTGTATAAACCAATTTAAAAAGAATATGTAGGACTTTGATTACTTTATTAGGAAAAGTTGCTTAGGTTTCGAACAATACTGTGCATATATTTATTTATAACAATCTGACCAGTTTTAGGTTAATAAATAAAATCTGTGACCAATTTTATAGGCCAAATGTGAACTCCGTAACCAGTAACTCATAAGGTTTTTCAATTTTAATAGCTTATATTTTAATAACCAATGAAGCTAAACACTAACTGTAAGAATTTTTATGGAGAGGAAAAGTAACGCTTTTAACAAAAATTAATACATTTTACAAACTTTTTCGTATATCGATGCCAACACGACTTCAACTCTGTAACGATTTTTCGTCATAATTTTTGATAAAAATGCATACACCAGAATTTTGCAGTTATCTATCAATTATATTGCGAAAAGTATAATGTTATTTACACTCAAATGATCGTTGGACTGTAAATAATCATCTCTATATATAAAAGAATAACGTGACTGACTCAACATCGCCCAGCCCAAACCGCTGAAGCTAGGAAGTTGAAATTTGGTATGTAGGTTCCTCTTTCGGCGTAGACGTCCGCTAAGACGGGATTTTTGGAAATTCCTACCGGAACGGGCAAAAAGGGGGAAAGTCTCCCCCTTGACGGCCTGCCAAAACCCCTTTGGCTAGAAAGCTGAAATTTTAGATAAGTGTTCCTTGGAGTAGGGGCTAACTTTTCTGGAAAGTACTTTCTGCAATTTTGGACAGGGACGTTGTAAAAATGGGGGTTAAAAAGGGGAAAAAGGCCCCCCTTGACGGCCTGCCCAAACCGCTGGAGGTAGGAAGTTGAAATTTGGTATAAAGGTTCCTCCACTATCGTAGACATCCACCAAGACGGGAGTTTTGGAAATTTTTACAGGGACGGGCAAAAAGGGGAAAAAGTCTCCCCCTTGACGGCCTGCTCAAACTGCTGGAGCTATGCAGTTGAAATTTGGTATGTAGGTTCCTCGACGGGTGTAGACGTCCGTTGAGACGGCATTTTTGGAAATTCTGATCGGGAGGGGCAAAAAGGGGACAAAAAAAGTACCTTTTTCCAAAAAAGTACCTTTTACCAAAAAAAGTACATTTTACCAAAAAAAGTACATTTTTCCAAAAAAAGTACCTTTTTTCAAAAAAAAGTACCTTTTTCAAAAAAAAGTACCTTTTTCCAAAAAAAGTACCTTTTTCCAAAAAAAGTACCTATTTCCAAAAAAAAGTACCCTTTTCCAAAAAAAGTACCTTTTTCCAAAAAAAGTACCTTTTTCCAAAAAAAGTACCTTTTTCCAAAAAAAAGTACCTTTTTCCAAAAAAAAGTACCTTTTTCCAAAAAAAGTACCTTTTTCCAAAAAAGTACCTTTTTCCAAAAAAAGTACCTTTTTCCAAAAAAGTACCTTTTTTCAAAAAAAGTACCTTATTTTCAAAAAAAGTACCTTTTTCCAAAAAAAGTACCTTTTTCAAAAAAAAGTACCTTTTTCTAAAAAAAATTCCTTTTTCCAAAAAAAGTACCTTTTTCCAAAAAATGTATCTTTTTCCAAAAAAAGTACCTTTTTCCAAAAAAAAGTATCTTTTTCCAAAAAAAGTACCTTTTTACAAAAAAAAGTACCTTTTTCCAAAAAAAGTACCTTTTTCCAAAAAAAGTACCTATTTCCAAAAAAAAGTACCCTTTTCCAAAAAAAGTACCTTTTTCCAAAAAAAAGTACCTTTTTCCAAAAAAAAAGTACCTTTTTCCAAAAAAAGTACCTTTTTCCAAAAAAAGTACCTTTTTCCAAAACAAGTACCTTTTTCCAAAAAAAGTACCTTTTTCCAAAAAAAATTCCTTTTTCCAAAAAAAGTAAATGTACCTTTTTTGGAAAAAGGTACATTTTTCCAAAAAAAGTACCTTTTCCCGAAAAAAGTACCTTTTTCCAAAAAAAGTACCTTTTTCCAAAAAAAGTACCTTTTTCCAAAAAAAGTACCTTTTTCCAAAAAAAGTACCTTTTTCCAAAAAAAGTACCTTTTTCCAAAAAAAATTCCTTTTTCCAAAAAAGTACCTTTTTCCAAAAAAAGTACATTTTTCCAAAAAAAAGTACCTTTTTTAAAAAAAGTACCTTTTTCCAAAAAATGTACCTTTTTCTAAAAAAATTAACCTTTTCCAAAAAAAAAAGTACCTTTTCCCAAAAAACATATATTTTTCCAAAAAAAAAAATACCTTTTTCAAAAAAAAGTACCTTTTCCAAGAAAAAGTACCTTTTCCCAAAAAAGTACCTTTTTCTAAAAAAATTTTCCTTTTCCCAAAAAACATACATTTTTTCAAAAAAATACCTTTTTCAAAAAAAGTACCTTTTCCAAAAAAAGTACCTTTTCCCAAAAAAAAGTACCTTTTTCTAAAAAAATTTTACATTTCCAAAAGAAGTACCTTTTCCAAAAAAAGTACCTTTTTCCAAAAAACATAAATTTTTCCAAAAAAAACACCTTATTAAAAAAAATACCTTTTCCAAAAAAAGTACAAATAAAGTACTTTGTAAAAACAAAGTATCTTTTTCCAAAAAATTTCGTTTTTCCAAAAAGTACCATTTAAAATAATATATAATTTCAAAAAAACTACTTTTTTCCCTCCCCCCACGGATATCTCCACTAAAACAAGGTTTCTTGATATTCGGCATAGACGTGCGCTAAGACGGGATTTTTGGAAATTCCTACCGGAACGGGCAAAAAGGGGAAAAGTCTCCACATAAATAGTCTCACAAATTGGAAAAGTGCCTGCCCAAACCACTGGAGGTAAGAAGTTGAAATTTGGTATAAAAGTTCCTCCACTGTAGTAGACATCGACTAAGTTTGTATTTTTGGAATTCCCTACAGGATATCCAAAAGGAAACTCGGTATGTGAGTTCCTCCTTCTGTGTACATAAAAGTCTCCTCCTGACGGCTTGCCCAATCCCTTTTGGCCAACCTAAAATTTTAAATATGTATTCCTTGGAGTAGACTAACTCACCGGCAACGTAATTTTTCTATTTTGGAACAGGAACATAGTAAAAATGGTGGTTGAAAGGGAAAAATGTCCCCACTAACGTGGGTCCTTGGAGTAAGGGCTAACTTATTAGAAAGATACTTTTTTGAATTTTGGACAGAGTCGTTATAAAATGGGGGCTCAAAAAGGGAAAGTTGCCCCTTAACGACCTGTCCAAACTGCTGGAACTAGGAAGCTGAAATGCCGTACTTAGGTTCCTCTTCCAGCCTAATTCCAACCGGGAGGGACAAAAAAAGAAAAAGTGTCCCCCTTGACAGCCTGCTCAAACTGCTGGAACTAGGAAGCTGAAATTCCCTGTCGATGGATTTTCGGAAATTCCTACCGAGAGGGGCACAAATAGTAAAAGTTCGCTAGAAACCTGAAATGTAAAACATATGTTACTTGGAGTATGGGCTTTTTGGACCGGGAAGGTGCTTTTTGGACAGGGACATTGCAAAAATGGGGATTAATGAAGCGAAAAGTGCCGCTTAAAGGCCTGCCCAAACCGCTGGAGGTAGGAAGTTGAAATTTGGTATTAAAGTTCCTCCTCTATTGTAGACATCCGCTAAGATGAGATTTTTGGAAATTTCTACAGGTAGGGTCAAAAACAGGAAAAGTCTCCCCCTTAACGGCCTGGCCAAACTGCTGGAACAAGGGAGCTTAAATTCGGTATTTGGGTTCCTTCTCCAACGTTGACGTCCCCTAAGATGGTATTTTTGGAAATTCATACCGGGAGGGGTAAAAAGGGAAAAAACTTCCCCCTTGACGGCCTGGCCAAACTGCTGGATATAGAGACCTAAAATTATGTATGTAGTAGGTTCCTTCTCCAATGCAGACGTCCTCTAATACGGAATTTTTGGAAATTCCTACCGGGAGGGGTAAAAACGGAATAATTCTCCCCCTTGATGGCCTAACCGAACCCTTCGGCTAGAAACCTGTAATATATAATATGTTTTCCTTGGAGTATGGGCTAACTTATCGACAAGGCATTTCTAGGACTTTGGACAGGAACGTGGTAAAAATGGTGGTTCAAAAGGGGAAAATTGCCCCCCCCCCCCCCTAAAACTTAAACAACAAGTGTATATGAAACACTAAAATTAAGAAACTAAATAGGAAACGATTGGAATTGAAACACTACACAAGTGGAATGAAATGGATATAAACGTTGAACGAGTGGAATTGAAATTATAGACAATGCAAATGGATTGGAAGAGGGAATTACCTGTTCAAACACTATCCACGGAATATGAAACTTATGTAGCATTGAAACATATTCTCCAAAAAGTTAAACAAATTTTCTAAAAGAGAAAAAACCTTAGAAAAGGAATGGAATTTATATATTCCGATATTTAAACTTCATGTAACGAAGCACCGGTGGAAGAAACCGACGCAGTAAATTTTCCAACTGAATTTGTGAATTTACTTGAATTGCTAGGTCTACCTTTACATAAACTGGAATTAAAAAAAAAACTTTAAGGCACGCTAACAACCCTGCTTTACGTTATTTATTTTCATTCAAAACACAAATGAACAAAACTACTTACGGGTCTATCTACCTAAGTTCGCACTTTACCAAATTATCTTAACATACACACGTATATTGCAATTTATTATGGATTCATTACTAACAATCCACTTTCATGAGAAAAAGTGATCAAATATTTATTTTAAACCCATTGTTGTGCAGAATTATTTATTTGTGGTGGCTGGGTGAAGGCTTTAAATAAAAAAACTTTAAATAAAAAAACGAATTTAATAAAAATTGTGGGGGGCGCAATTTAAGGCACGCTAACAACGTAGCGGGCTGCGCCCGCTAGTCTAGTATAACAGACTTGAACTTTTCTGTAGCATGTAAAATTCTCGAGATGAAAAATTTTTAATGAGATTTGAAAAAATGTTGTAAACTCCGTTCCTAATTTTTACACCAAACTATTTAACGAGTAAGAAAAAGAATGGCATATTTGGGTTCACCTTGTAGGCATCATACGATTTTGTTTCGGAAAAAAAAATTGACAAAGCGTTTCTGAAAGAAAACGAACAAAAGTAACCAAATATAATACTGTAAACTCCGTAACCAAAATTGTTTGCATCAGATTGAGTTCAAAATAATGTAGATAAATGTTTAAAATAACCATAAACAGAGGTGATTCAACTAATATTTATGCGTCAAAAGACGATTCAACTAATAATTTTGCGTCAAATCAAAAAAAGTTATCAGTTTTTTACCCTAAATTGCTGGAGTGAAAAACGATTGATTTTGCATGTCTTTGGTTTGGAATCGATATTTCGAGCCATTACTGACATTAGTTTGATAAATTAAATTTGTTTCACACAATTTAATAATTTTTTGATCGCGAAATGTTATGTTTTTAATATATCGAGACACTATATTCAATACTCTATATCTGCAATTTTGGCCAAAATGAGTTTTTGATGGCAAAATCATTGTTGATATTATATCCATCTATGATATCAATTTGGAAGCAAAATATCCATTCTTTGCCACTTTTTTGAACATTTTACATTTTCCCATATCTACAAATAAATTTATTTTTAAATACAGAAGTCTATATCTGCATATAAATTTAAATTATTTGAATTCTGTAAGGTATATAAAAAGGTTTTTTGAGAATATCTTTTTTCGGAAATTGTTTTTTTGCAACTAACCACCAAACTTTATTTTAGGAGATATGCATATAGTCCATAGATTATAAATTTTAAAAAACCGCACTTGAAAAATTGCATAATAATATCGGAATGCTAAAAAAGCCTTTATGGTAGAAAAAAATAATTTAAGAGCTCCATCGGTGACTAACATTCTGCAAACGAATATATTGATGCAAAAATTTTCGTTTTTGCAAAATATATTCGCGATTTCTTTTTTGCAAACTAAGAACCAAACTTTGGTGTGGAAAGTGGTTATTTAATATTATATTCCCAAGATTAAAGATTTAAAAAAACCACACTTAAAAAATTGCAAAATAATCGCGGAAAATGGCGAAAAAGGCTTTATGGTACAAAAAATGAATTAAAAAAATTAATCAGCGATTTACATTCTGCAAACAAATATATTGATGCAAAAATTTTGCTTTCTGCAAATTTTATTTTTCACGATTTTTTCTTTTTTGCAATTAACCACCAAACTTTGTTTTATGAAATGTGTATTATAGTCCCTAGATTATAAATTAAAAAAACCGCACTCGAAAATTTTCAAAATAATATAGGAACGCGAAAAAAGAGTTTATGGTACAAAAATTGTATTAAAAATCTTAGTCAGCGATTTACATTCTGTAAAGAAATATATTAATGCAAAAAATTTTGTTTTTTTAATTTTTTTTGCAATCAACCACCAAACGTTATTATATAAAATTAGTATTATAGACCCTAGATTAAATTTTAAGAAATCGCACTTAAAAAATTTCTAAGTAACGGCGGAATGCGAAAAAGCGTAGAACATTACTTAGAAGAGCTAATGAACTATTGACATTGCGCAAACGAATATATTAGTGTAAAATTATCCTTTTGTAAAAATTTTTTTCACATTTTTTTTTTGCAAACTTACCACCAAACTTTGGGCAAGATATGAGCGTAATAGTCTTAGATTATGGATTAAAATACACCGCAATGAAAAAATTCAAAATAATGGCGGAGTGTAAATAAAAGGATTTATGCCGCACAAAATGCATTAAGAAACTTAATCAGCGATTAACATTTTGCAAACGAATATAATGATGCAAACTTTTTAATTTTTGTAAAATTTTTTTTTGTAATTTTTTTTCCAAACTAACCATTCCTTTTTGGAATAAGATATGGATATAATAGTTTTTGGATTATTAATTTCAATAAAACGAGTCTTTTCCATCCCTGATTAACAATACTGTGTTCGTTGATGTTTGGAGGCACATAATATTGTTTTCCACAAAAAGTATAGAGAGATTTACACGGTAATTTGTTCCTAATAATACATATTTTTTATATTTATCAAAACTACATATCTCCCAAGTAAAAAAAATGATATGGAGCCATATGAAGTTATATTTAATTATATACAATCTTTTACGTAATTAGATATAATTATATCCGAAAAATGAGAACGTCTTAGTGTATCATATTGTATCGAATTGTATACAATTGTATACAATTTGGTACAATTTGATACAATTTTATGCAATTCGATACAATTGTATCCGAATTTTGTCCTCATCCAATTACATCAAATTATACCTTTTTGTATAAAATTATATAAAATGTTATAAAAGTAGACATAGTTTGATACAATTATATCTAAATATTAACCTTATACTTTTTATCATATTATATAGGACCATATCTAATAATATACAAAAATAAGTTTTTTAAATAAAAAAATTTTTTAATTACTTGTAATTGTTCTTTTTTGAATTGCAATTACAAATAATATGTAATTGTAGATGATTTTTTTCAATTACAATTAAATGTAATTGTGTAATTGCATGTGTAATTAATTACAAAATGTAATGATTAACCCCAGGTCTGCTGGATATCTTATAATTTCGATAAATCTTCCATAACTTTTATCCACATTTATCATGACAGTGCAAAAAACATGAAAAAAATTTTCTTTTAATTTAGTAATTTTAAAATAAAGTTAACAACACTGAAATTTTAAAGGTAATAGGATTATGATATTCAACCAAGATATAAGAAATCAGTCAAGTGTAAGTTATAGTATATAGAATTTCGTATTAAAGCTTCAGTGTTGTTAATGTTATGGGTGCGTAAGCCATTTTTGACTCATGCTCCTAAACAAAAACAAATTACTCACGCACGAGCATTTCGTTTCTTACTCAGCACACATGAGTATATTAAAAACTTACATTCAGAAAATTCTCACGCAAAATAGTAAAAATTACTAAAAACATATGATGCAAAAATAAACTCACACACGAACCATGCACGGGTTATTCTTACTCACGCTCACGCACGAATCACTTAAGTATAGTAATTATTACTCACGATCACGTGTGAATAACGTGACTCACGAACATTTCGTGTCACGCGCCAATCCCTAGTAATTACTAAATTTAAAACTAGTTCAAAAGCATTGATAACATGGAACAAAATATAATATAATACGGTTTTATATGGACCTTATATATTTTTATATAAAATCACTTTAAAAAAATTGCCTATGTGGGATGATATATAATTATAGATGATTTTATAAAGAACGTTATAAGTTATATATGGGTTCATATTCGTCAATATATAATCATAACTAATACAAATTATAAAAAATTTTTTATATGGATCCATATAGTTTTATATTATTATGTATAGTGTTATACTAAATTATATATAAACGTATATGTAATTATATCTTCTATATGTTACTTTATATACTTATATATAGCGCATACATATGTATGTAGGCCAGTATGTAATAATATAAAATCACATATGTCTCCATATTAAAACCTTTGAGGAAAAAATATCTAATATGTGACTATATAAAAGTATATATGCTCGAATTTAAAAGCATATGTGGCCATATGTAACTATAAGTTACTATATGCAATTACATAAAATAATATATGATTATATCAAAACTTTTTTACTCGGGCTGCTAGTATTTTCATAAAATTATATAAAAATTTTATTTCAGAACTCTATATCTGCATTAGCGACGTAAATAACGCAAATAATTTCAAAATAAGTATATATAGGAATAAGTTGCCATTTTTAAATAATATTCTAGAAGATAGATTGATTCAAAAAAAACTTATAAGCAAGTGAATTAGTTTTATTGCTCTCCTGAACAATTGTATTTTTGCAGATATAGAGTATTGAATCTAGGGTATCGATATTATTTTGCAACTTTGCGACTGCTGATTGGATTTTAAAAAATTTTATATTTTTGAAAAGCATTTAAAGGACCAAAAAATACAAAATTTAAAAAAACCAAAACTTTTTTTCGCAAATGAATTGTACTTTTATTCGCGAAACCGCCAATTTGATAAACACAAATTGTATATTATTGAAAAGCATCTTGAAAACCCCAATACAAAAAACTAATAAATTGAAGAAAATTCGTACGCATCTTTTTTGTTATATCTTTTGCTTGTGGAAATGTAAACTCCGTTACCACAAAAAAAATTAAAATTGTGCAAAAAAGTTATTGCGAAAACTTGTAGAAGAGATTTTTTGCAAATAGGTTTATAATGACTAAACTGATCCCATTAAGAAAAAACCGAAATATTAACACTTTTTGCTTCTCACAAATTTGGTCCCAAAACTTATCACATTTGTGTGTGTGTACATTAAATATATGTGTGGAGAGCACCAGAGATGGGAAATGAGGTTTTTGTTTCAGTATAGAAAAATTTTTAATTTTTTATATTTTTTTTCATTTTAACTTCGGCAAATATCATTAAATTAAAATGATAGTTCGAAACTAGTAATAAACATAAAAAACAGTGATTTTTCAAAATAAAAGTTCAATCGGTTTAACTTTTCCAGCTCTGAACATCATCAAATATCGGGATTATTTTTTGAAAATATGGGAACATGGTAGTGAGAGTGAGAATGAAAATATGCGAGTATGGGAGAAAACGCAAAGATTTTAAATTAAGTTTTAATTTAGAGAGAATACGCAGTGCGTTTTTAATTGTCAAGACTCCATGTAAAAAAAATAAACGCTGAACAAACCGCACTTTCACATTTTTCTTTGAAATGCATTTTTGGACTCGAAAAGTGGTTTTGTGCATTTTTAACTTTTCCAGCTCTGAACATCATCAAATATCGGGATTATTTTTTGAAAATATGGGAACATGGTAGTGAGAGTGAGAATGAAAATATGCGAGTATGGGAGAAAACGCAAAGATTTCAAATTAAGTTTTAATTTAGAGAGAATACGCAGTGCGTTTTTAATTGTCAAGACTCCATGTAAAAAAAATAAACGCTGAACAAACCGCACTTTCACATTTTTCTTTGAAATGCATTTTTGGACTCGAAAAGTGGTTTTGTGCATTTTTTTACTTTTGGGTAATTTTATCATTTTATGAAAGGATTTTTTTACTCTCATTTTACATAACTTTACCCAAAAAGTAAAGGAACGCACTTAAAATATGTATAAAAATAAATATTTTATTGATGGTAAGTCATGATTTTGAATACAAAAAAAATTATTTTGTTAGTGCAAAATACGTGGATATACCGTATGTATGGAAAACCACACACGAGGGTAAACAACGTAAGTTTTTTTAAGGGTGAAATAAAAGTAAAATAGCTATGGGTCTCTAATCAGTGCACTATTTAGGCATTGGCACGATTTTCGCATTTTTCCATTTAGTAAGAAAGCAAACAGTTGTAAATATTTTATTAAAAAAGAATGTTATACGAGGAAGTAGTTGTGATAAAAATATTTTTATAAATTTCGAATGAATTCCATCTACTCCAACTGCATTAGATTTTTCGATAGAAACTTGATAAAACGTCATACTGAATGATGCCAGTAAAGAAAAACCTATTATTTTCTGTAAAATCGTAAATTGGGTTTATGTTACTATAATAGTTAAGATCAGCTTCTACCATTGCACAGTGGAATATTTCACAAAATTTTTGGAAATAATTCGGTCATTTCTTACTTAGTGTCCGATTGCAATATAATTTAGAATAGACGTACCTGAGGTAATACTAAACTCAAGGTTAGACTTTAGACCTCACAGACCATCCGGGGATGGCAATATGACCCCCAAAATTAGGTACCTTTTCCATAAAAAAATTTGAGCGCTCGCAATTTTTTGGATTCTTATGAGATTTTCATAAAATATTTGTAATCTGCTAGTACAGGCCTATAAAAAATATCTTACTTGTGTGGATTATCTTGTATAGTTCCCAAGATATTTTCAATTAAACATGTAAAATTCCAAATTTGGTCTGACTCGTTTCTACTTTTTCTCGAAAAGCGGAATCAAATCAGGGCTATTTTTTTAATAAAGATTATTTAACCAAATAATTTGTTGAATATATGGGAAAATCTACGAAACAGGTCGATTTCAGATTTTAAAAATGAAAAATTTCAAATTAGTGGAACACACTTTTTTTCTAGATTAACTTATTTAAAATACATTAAAAAAAAAGTTATAAACAAAAAACCGCACACATTTTCGCTAGTAAATATTTTTAAATTTTTGGATTTTTCGGGCATGCGACCACACATTTTCAAGTAACTTTTCCGTGCTGAGTCCGAATTTTCTTTCCAAATTTTTCCAACATATCCGGTTTTTGAGCAAATTGAGGTCAAAGTTACCAAAAACCTTTTTTTTTTGGCTATTTATACCCTACACCACTACGTGGAGAGGGTATTATAAGTTTGTGCTGATGTTTGTAACACCAAAAAATATTGGTTCTAGACCCATCTAATAGTATACCGATCGGCTCAGAATTTTATTTCGATCTAACGATGTCCGTCTGTCCGTCCGTCCGCCTGTCTGTCCGTCTGTCTTTCTGTCCATGCATTCTTGTGCTCACTCTACAGGTTCGCAAATATTAAGATATTTTGATGAAATTTGGTAAATAGACCTATGTTGGCCCAAGGACGAAGCCTATTGATTTTGGCGAACATCGGTTCATGTTTAGACCTAGTGCCCATATAAGAGTCCCCCCAAAATTATATTGTTTATACGCTGCAGGTCGCAAATATTAAGATATTTTGATGAAATTTGGTACATAGACCTATATTGACCCAGGGACGAAGCCTATTGATTTTAGTTAACATCGGTTCATGTTTAGACCTAGTGCCCATATAAAGGTCCCCCAAAATTGGCTTGGTTACACGCTGCAGGTCATAAATACGAAGATATTTCAATGAAATTTAGTTCGCTGACTTACATGGTCCCAAGGAAAAAGACTATTGATTCTAGATAGCATCGGTCCATATTTGGACCTATCGCCCATATGGGCTATATTTACGATTTTCTCTTCTTTTATAATTTTATAGAAAATTTTGACACAAGTCCCATTTTAACCCATTCGAATTTCGGATCCAAACATTAGTTGGCTCTTAACCAGACTGGTGTAGGGTATTGCATAGTCGGCATGCCCGACTTTAACCTTTTTACTTGTTTTGAGTAGTTTTTACACACTTTTACCTCGATTTAATGAAAAAAGATGACACAAAATTTTTCAACCATCATGGTAATTTTATTCAAAAATGCATAGTCGCGCTATATTTCCATTACTGATTATAAGTAACGTTGTTTTTTTAATTTTTCCCTCCATCCGTCTGTCTCTTCATGTATTATTGTGCGCACGCTATAGGTCGCAAATATTGAGATTTTTTGATGAAATTTGGTAGACCGATTTATATTGGCCCAAGGACGAAGTCTATTGATTTTTATTTAAATCGGTCTATGTTTGGCCTTGTGCCCATATAAATTTCCCTCAAAACTGCAGCACACAATTGAATGGCACATCCACCGTTTAAAGAATTATGGGATCAAATATGTCTTGAATGGTACATATCTTCACTACTATTATTATCTGAAAGTGCTAAACGGATCGGACGAATTTCGTATTCTCTACAACATATCTTTCTCCAAAATTCGCTAAAAGGTTAAATTCAAATTGAAGGCACATCCACAGTCTTAAGAATTATGGAGTCCAATATATCTAGAACGGTAGATCTTATAATAGTTGTCATTATGTAAAAGTGCTAAACAGATCGGATTTTATTTTTAGGCTTTACATCAATTTTCACTGTACAATACGCTAAAAATCCAACTTTAAATTGACTAGCATATCCACAGATTTAAGACTTAATGGCTGAAATCTGGCTTATATAATATATATCGCAATTAATATTGTTGTGTGTAAGTGCTAAAACGATCGGATTTGGTTTCTACATCACTTTTAGCTCCAAATATCTATGAAAAGCTGAAAAATTTAACCTAAAATGAGTCTGGACACCAAACTAATAGTACGATCCATTTACCACTTACACACAATAATAGTATCACCGATATATACCGATCACGCAGGAGTGCAACTAATTATTTCTCAAACTGCTGATGTGCCCTTCAAAAAATATCAAATTTCAAGTTGCTCATGCATAGAGGTGAAGAGATTATTATTGTCATAATTTCTCTATTTTTGAAGGCACACTTATTAATTTGATCTCAATTTTTTTGTTTAGTTGTCAGTTATATGTCAGTATCAAAAAATTTTCAATTGCATTGAGGCTGAAAGCGCAAAAATTAAAAATGTCTGAAATTACTCTTTATTCAAAAAACAGAGTTACAGATTTTAAGGAACTACCATTTTTTCCCAATTGAAGGTACTTATTTTTTTCAATAAGTAGGGATTTTCTAACATCATAATAATTATCCACCAAAGGTTTTGGGCGATTTCCTTTTATGCTGAAAAAGTTATAACCAAAAGAGTTTAAAAACTCTTGAAAGTTACAAGCAAAATTAGGGTTGTTTTAAATTGAGTAGATCACATTAGCAGTATAAGTATTGAAATTTAAGATGTTCGCCTGATTAAATTCGTTGCCTCGAAAATGCTGATATCATCAAAAATATTATATATTGTTATTAAAATGGTTTAAATCCTGAGTAAAAGGAATCGCCCGGTTCCGTAGATTTGCCCATATCAGAGATTTGAAGAATTAATTCCTTAATTCAATTTTTCAATTCTGAATTAAAAATTCGATGAATTAATTCACTAAGCACCATATATTGAATGGAATTAATTCATATTTGCTTTCGTTCGATTTATTTTGTTACGAATTAATTCAATTGCAATAGTTCTTTTTATTAAATCAAATGAATTAATTCACCGGTGAACTCGTTCAATTTTATAACTCGAACGGAAAAAAAAGTGAATTAATTCTTTAGTGAATTAATTCATTACTGAATTCGTTCAATTTCATTTTCGTTCAGTGAATTAAAAAAAATAAAATTACGTTCAGTGAATTAAAAAAAATAAAATTGCGTTCAGTGAATTAAAAAAAAAATTTTTTATTATTTTATTTTTTTTCAATTCAGTGAACTTATTATTTTTATTTAATTCACTGAACGTAATTTTATTTCTTTTAATTCACTGAACGTAATTTCAATTTTTAAAATTCACTGAACGAAAATGAAATTGGCCGAATTCAGTAGTGAATTAATTCAGTAAGGAATTAAGTGAATTAATTCAGTAAGGAATTAATTCACTTTTTTCCGTTCGATTTATAAAATTGAACGCGTTCACCGGTGAATTAATTCATTTTATTTAATAAAAAGAACTATTGCAATTGAATTAATTCTTTGAATTTGTTGTTTGATGAACGCATTCAGTTGAACGAATTCAGTGAATTACTTAAGAAAAGGAATAGTGAATTCATTCAAAAAGGAATTAATTCTTCAAAGCTCTGGCCCATATAAAAAAAATTAATGCAAAATCTTGTTCCTATCATAAACTGCACTCGTTTAAAAAAAATTTAAGAAAAAGAAAAATTTGGCGATTTTTGCTCCAAAAAGAACCAACGCTCTTTTACTTCCAGATAAATATTTTCTTTGCAAACATATAAAGTATGCACACTTTTCTGAAAGGTCTTTCATAAAAAAGAGGTCTTTGTTAAAAAATCATTGATTTGTATATAATATTCTCCCCAGCCGCTTCTAAAATTACCACTGTTTTAAAGCAAATATCAATTTTAACCCACTGTTCCAAAAATTTGCACTCCTCCAATTAGATAGCGGAATTGTAGATACTCCAACATATACAAAATTTTTTGGATGAGTCCCTTCCGAACCCTGCTTCAAATATAGACGTGGCAGCAAAAAATGTAAAAAATCTAATTCTAAGACGAAAACTAACACATTACTTTTTGTATGCACGTTAACTTTCAACACGTATAATTATCAACGTTCATATCTAACGTTACTTATTCTCGTTAATTCCTAAAAACTTTTGCTGACGTACCACAGTGGGTTCCATGACACCCAAAGTGGCGATTAATTCAAGGAAGAGGTTTATTGACGAGATATTATTTTTTTTGGATTAACTATATGTAGGTTAGTTAAAGAAAAAACATTTTTTATTTTTTGTTGGGAACTTTTTTGTTTTTTTTTTTAATTTTTTTAAATATTAGGAATATCCATGAAAAAACCCACAGCAGTTGGATTTATCGATTCCCATTTTAATGAAATTAACAATTGATATTACAAGTTATCAAAGTTCATAAGATCAGAAACTTTCGGACCCGAAATCATTTCGGTTTCTAAAATATAACGTTTTGAAAATTGGATAAACATAAAAAATTTGAAAAGTTTTTTTACAAAGTCACTTATAACTATTAAACTTTACATTTCAAAACTTTAATTTTGGTTTTATTTGAAAGACGACAATATTACCTTTCAAATAGTATGCATATCTTGAAATATATAGAATGAAAATAAGAAAAATGAGCATAAAAACGACATCTTAAACTCGAACTTTTTTAATTCTTTTAAAACTTTTTTAATGTGTTCTTTTAAATAATTGCTGAGATGTTGTTTTTTGAAACAACAAATAAAAATCTAATATGACAATATCATATTAGAATTTGGACTTGAGGTGGAAGAATATTCTAACTAAATATATGAATAAATATTTATTATAAAAAAATTGGTTATTTAAAATAAAACAACTAATCTTGTTGGTGAAAACTTATTTTTTTATACTTAATTATTTATTTATTTTTAATTTATACGTTATACTGCTTGGTAAACTGTGTATAAAAACACAATGTGTAAATGTATAAATATACGTGATATATTTTAAAATTGTTGGCGTATTTGGAATATTATTCTTCCTATTCTTACTAAATTCCTCAGTTATTTCTTTTAAAAAATATATTATTGGTTAATAAATTTACCTCTAAATTCATAAACGATTTGTAAAATTATAGGAGGGTTATCGAACAAATTTTGTATGAAAATGACGTTTTGTAAACCTGCTATAACTTTACAAAACATTTATGAATTGAGGGGTTAATATTTATTCAATAAACAATCACAACAAATTACAAATATTATTTATTTTAATTATTTTGATATTTTTGAAATGTACAAACAAAAATAAAAATAAATTGTAGAATAAATTTATCAGGGTGAGTATATACGAGTAGTTTTTGAAATAACTGATATAACTTTACCAGTCTTACACTATCGTACATTTTATATGAATACCCCTAATATCACTGTAATACAAAACAAACAAAGAAACAATTGCAATAGAGACAAGCGCGTGACACATTTTTTTACAAATTAATATTTGTTGTATAAATAAGAAAAAATAATAGACGTTCCTTAACATGGGTAAACAAATTCGTGGGTGGCCATAGTTTTTCATAACAACAAATTTGGTACGTGGGTGTTAGAGTTGTCCAAAAAAACATGGAAGTTGGAATTCGCGATCTCCACAATGTTGCCCCTATTCCTTAATGTCTAAATCCGTTTTTATTTAGAGGTAGCGGAAAAAGTTGTCTTTTAAGAATTAATAATTTATCTCTAGAGTAATTTATACAAAAACTAGGGTTGACTTTAAATTCAATTATTTCTTAAGCTGTTAAACCATTTTTTTAAATCTAGTCTTAATTAATGCGAAGAAAAGGAATTTAAAATCAAAACTAAAAAAATCAATTAACTTTTAAGTAATTTGCGGTTTTTTTTAAAAATTATACAAAAAAAAATACATATTTTAGTTAAAATTTCCAAATTTTCCGGAAAGATGAAATTAAAAATTCATCTTGTTTTTGCCTTATAAGCGCAAATTTCTCAAATCTGATCTTTATTTTAATAAAGATTAGGAATCAGCAATCGAAATTTAAAAATATTTGTGGTTTATAAATTATTTGCGGTTTTTGAAATTAAAAAAAAACTTTTTTTTGAGGTATTTTCCTAATTACCTGTAAACGGTGTTATCAAAAACTCCTGTTTATTATACTTTTACAGTTTACTTACCAAGGGCCTTTATTATATACAACACTGATTTTAATTTTAAAAAGTATAACAGATATCCTTGCAAATTAATTTCAAATTTGATTTTTTTTAATTTTTCGCTATTATTTAGCTAGCTATAATTTTATTGCTACCAAAAACCCTATCTCACATAATAGGATATTCCACAGATATATGTATATTAATGCAAAAAAGGAATTTTCATAGTCGTAAATATAAGAAAACATCCTGATAAAAATTGAACATTTTTTGTATGAAATTTTCAAATTTCGCGAAATCCGCGACTCCGATTTCAATTTTGATTTCATATTCGTAATGTACACCTAAAAATATATTAGATTTGTTATATCGCGACCATAATAATTATATTTAATATTTCTCATTTCTTCCACTATTTTTTATTTAATCTCTATATGTGACAGCGCATAGAGAAAGGGACCTAAGGGTAAAAAATTCATTTTTTTTTTTTGATGTGGACAACATCTGAGCATCGAATGAGACCGATCCCATGCCCTCCTGAGAAAGGGACCTAAGGGGACCTTAGGTCCCTTTCTATTTTGCGCGTCACATATATCAAAGAATAACGTGACTGACTGACTGACTGACTCAACATCGCCCAGCCCAAACCGCTGAAGCTAGGAAGTTGAAATTTGGTATGTAGGTTCCTCTTTCGGTGTAGACGTCTGCTAAGACGGGATTTTTGGAAATTCCTACCGGAACGGGCAAAAAGGGGGACGGCCTGCCAAAACCCCTTTGGCTAGAAAGCTGAAATTTTAGATATATGTTCCTTGGAGTAGGGGCTAACTTTTCTAGAAAGTACTTTCAAGAATTTTGGACTGGGACGTTGCAAAAATGGGGGTTAAAAAGGGGAAAAGAGCCCCCCTTGACGGCCTGCCCACACCGCTGGAGGTAGGAAGTTGAAATTTGGTATAAAGGTTCCTCCACTATCGTAGACATCCACCAAGACTGGATTTTTTTGAAATTTTTACAGGGAGGGGCAAAAAGGGGAAAAAGACTCCCCCGTGACGGCCTGCTCAAACTGCTAAAGCTATGAAGTTGAAATTTGGTATGTAGGTTCCTCGACCGGTGTAGATGCCCAGTAGCAAAAAATACTAGTTCAGAACCAGTTTTTTACTAGTTTATGTGAACCAGGCAACTAGTACGAGTTCTACCGCCTCTCCATACAAACAACTGTAGAATTTAACATGGGGATGTCATAGGGATTGGGACAATTGTCGCCAAACTCCCACTTTGGTACTAGTTGTAGAACTAGTTTGAAAATAACAATTTAAGGACAAAAAATAGGGAGCAAAACTGGTACTTATGTGACACTCGCGGAACCAGTACCGAAGTGACTCTTTGGAAATAGTACTGTACCAGTTGGGAAAGATCTAAATTATATACGTAGATAAAAAACAAACACTTTTTCTATAATGAAACGTAGATTAGACCGATAGTTTCCTTACTGAGATAATTAGGTCCATTTACCAAACGAAATCTAAAATATTTTGTGTTTATGATTTCGAATCACAATAAGAAATGTTAGTGTTTATTCGCAACTTCAGACTATATTACTAACAACAAATGTAAACAAAACTAGAATTTCAAAACTCCTATTTAAAATTATTCTTTCGAAATAGTCTCGCATTGTTGCAATAGGTACCCAAATGATTCAAAATTTTTTTAAGAATAAAAACAGGGAGCTGTACTGGTACTTTTGAAAAATTTACCAAACTAGTTCCGGAGTGACTCTTCGGTACCAGTACTGCACCAGTTGATTTGCACCTCAAGGCAATTTACAGTAAAAAAATTTGGTTGTTAATTTGCAAACTCTGATGTTTTATTATATACAAATATAAACGAAATGAGAGTCCTACATAGATCGTATTTGACTAGTACACAACTGGTTCAAAATGGTTATTTTGAAAACTAGTTTTGTAGTTTCTAGTCAAAAAACTAGTACTTTTTAGAACTAGTTCGACCATTTGCTACTGGGTATCCGTTGAGACGGAATTTTTGGAAATTCTTATCGGGAGGGGCAAAAAGGGGACAAAAAAAGTACCTTTTTCTAAAAAAAAGTACCTTTTTCCAAAAAAGTTCCTTTTTACAAAAAGTGCCTTTTTCCAAAAAATAGTACCTTTTTCCACAAAAAGTACCTTTTTCCACAAAAAGTACCTTTTTCCAAAAAAAGGACCTTTTTCCGAAAAAAGTACCTTTTTCCAAAAAAAGTACCTTTTTCCAAAAAAAAAATTATTTTTTTTAAAAAAAAGTACCTTTTTCCAAAACAAAGTACCTTTGTCCAAAAAAAAGTACCTTTTTCCAAAAAAAGTACCTTTTTCCAAAAAAAAGTACCTTTTTCCAAAAAAAGTACATTTTTTAAAAAAAAGTACCTTTTTCCCAAAAAGTCCTTTTTTCCAAAAAAAGTACCTTTTTCAAAAAAAAGTACCTTTTTCAAAAAAAGTACCTTTTTCCAAAAAAGTACCTTTTGCCAAAAAAAGTACCTTTTTCCATAAAAGTACCTTTTTCCAAAAAAGGGACCTTTTTCCAAAAAAGTACCATTTTCCAAAAAAAGAACATTTTTCCAAAAAAAGTACCTTTTTCCGAAAAAGTACCTTTTTCTAAAAAAAGTACTTTTTTCCAAAAAACAGTGCCTTTTTCCACAAAAAGTACCTTTTTCCAAAAAAGTACCTTTTTCCAAAAAAAAGTACCTTTTTCCGAAAAAAGTACCTTTTTCCAAAAAAAGAACTTTATCCAAAAAAAAGTGCCTTTTTCCAAAAAAGTACCTTTTCCAAAAAAGTACCTTTTTCCACAAGAAGTACTTTTTCCAAAAAAAAGTACCTTTTTCCAAAAAAAGTACCTTTTTCAAAAAAAAAGTGCCTTTTTCCAAAAAAGGATTTTTTCCAAAAAAGTACCTTTTTCCACAAGAAGTACTTTTTCTAAAAAAAAGTACCTTTTTCCAAAAAAAGTACCTTTTTCCAAAAAAGAACCTTTTTCCAAAAAAGTACCTTCTTCCAAAAAAGTAACTTTTTCCAAAAAAAGTACCTTTTTCCAAAAAAAGTACCTTATTCCAAAAAAGTACATTTTTCCAAAAAAAGTACCTTTTTCCAAAAAAGGTACCTTTTTCCAAAAAAGTACCTTTTTCCAAAAAAAGTATCTTTTTCCAAAAAAGTACCTTTTTCCAAAAAAGTACCTTTTTCCAAAAAAAAGTGCCCTTTTCAAAAAAGTAAATTTTTCCAAAAAAAGAACCTTTTCCACAAAAAGTACCTTTTTCGAAAAAATGAACTTTTTTCCAAACAAAGTACCTTTTTTCAAAAAATACCTTTTCCAAAAAAAGTACCTTTTTCCAAAAAAGTGCCTTTTTCCAAAAAAAGTACCTTTTGCCAAAAAAAGTACCATTTTCCAAAAAAGTACCTCTTTCCAAAAAAAGTACCTTTTTCCAAAAAAAAGTACCTTTTTCCAAAAAAGTACCTTTTTCCAAAAAAGTACCTTTTTCCAAAAAAAGTACCTTTTTCTAAAAAAATACCTTTTCTAAAAAAGGACCTTTTTCCAAAAAAGGACATTTTTCAAAAAAAGTACCTTTTTCCAAAAAAAAGTACCTTTTTCCAAAAAAAGTACCTTTTTCCAAAAAAGTACCTTTTTCCAAAAAAAAGTACCTTTTTCCAAAAAAGTACCTTTTTCCAAAAAAAGTACCTTTTTCTAAAAAAATACCTTTTCTAAAAAGGACCTTTTTCCAAAAAAGGACATTTTTCAAAAAAAGTACCTTTTTCCAAAAAAGGACCTTTTTCCAAAAAAAGTACCTTTTTCTAAAAAAATACCTTTTCTAAAAAGGACCTTTTTCCAAAAAAGGACATTTTTCAAAAAAAGTACCTTTTTTAAAAAAAAATACCTTTTCCAAAAAAGGAACTTTTTCCAAAAAAGGACCTTTTCCCAAAAATAGGACATTTTTCCCTTGACGGCCTGCCCAAACTGCTGAAACTATGTAGCCGAAATTCGGTATGTGAGTTCCTTCTTCTGTGTAGGCGTCCGGTTAGACGGAATTTTTGAAATTCCTATCGGGAGGGAGATAAGGGGAAAAGTATTCTCCTTGACGGCCTGCGCAATCCCTTCTGGCCAACCTAAAATTTTAAATATGTATTCCCTGGAGTAGGACTAACTCACCGGCAACGTAATTTTTCTATTTTGGAACAGAAACATAGTAAAAATGTGGGTTGAAAGGGAAAAATGTCCCCAATAACGGCCTGCCCAAACCGCTTAGGCAATGAAGTTGAAATTTGGTATGAATGTTCCTCATCCATCGCAGATAGCCGCGAAGATCGAATTTTTCTAAATTCCTAAAGGGAGGGGCAAAAAGAAGAAAGCCTCCCCTTGGGTGCCTGTAAAAACCCCTTCGGCTAGAAAACTGAAATTTAAAGTGTGGGTCCCTGGAGTAAGGGCTAACTTATTAGAAAGATATTATTTTGAATTTTGGACAAGGTCGTTATAAAATAGGGGCTCAAAAAGGGAAAGTGGCCCCTTAAAGACCTGTCCAAACTGCTGGAACTAGGAAGCTTAAATTCGGTACTTAGGTTCCTCTTCCAGCCTAATTCTAACCGGGAGGGACAAAAAAAGAAAAAGTGTCCCACTTGACAGCCTGCTCAAACTGCTGGAACTAGGAAGCTGAAATTCCCTGTCGATGGATTTTCGGAAAGTTGGCTAGAAACCTGAAATGTAAAACGTATGTTCCTTGGAGTATGGACTCACTTATCGGGAAGGTGCTTTGTGGAAATTTGGACAGGGACATTGCAAAAATGGGGATTAATGAAGCGAAAACTGCCGCTTAAAGGCCTGCTCAAACTGCTGGAGGTAGGAAGTTGAAATTTGGTACTAAAGTTTCTCCTCTATTGTAGACTTCCGCTAAGATGAGATTTTTGGAAATTTCCACAAGTAGGGTCAAAATCAGGAAAAGTCTCCCCCTTAACGGCCTGGCCAAACTGCTGGAACTAGGGAGCTTAAATTCGGTATTTGGGTTCCTTCTCCAACGTAGACGTCGCCTAAGACGGTATTTTTGGAAACTCATACCGGGAGGGGTAAGAAGTGAAAAAAACTTCCTTTTTGCCGAGTTGGGCAAACTGCTGGATATAGAGACCTAAAATTATGTATGTAGTAGGTTCCTCCTCCAACGCAGACGTTCTCGGAATTTTTGGAAATTCCTACCGGGAGGGGTAAAAACGGAATAATTCTCCCCCTTGATGGCCTAACCGAACCCTTCGGTTAGAAACCCGTAATCTATAATATGTTTTCCTTGGAGTATGGGCTAACTTATCGACAAGGCATCTCTAGGACTTTGGACAGGAACGTGGTAAAAATGGTGGCTCAAAAGGGGAAAATTGCCCCCCCCCCCTGAACATCTGCAACTTTAGCTGGAAACCTAAAATTTAAAGAACGAGTGTATATGGAACACTAAAATTAAGAAACTAAATAGGAAACGAGTGGAATTGAAATGCTACACAAGTGGAACGAAATGGATATAAACGTTGAACGAGTGGAATTGAAATTAAAGACAATGGAAGAGGGAACGAAAAGGAATGGACTATAGAACGAAATGGAATGAGGAGCGAGATGGCATAGAATGGGGAACGAGTGGAATTGAAACACTGCAGTTAAAAGAGGAATGGAACGGAGCAAGTGCAAAGAAATGGAATGGAAAGAGAAGCGACTGATATCAATATCGGTACACAAGACAGTAATGAAAATGGAATGAAACGGGGAACGAGTGGAATTGGAATAATAGATAATGGGAACGAAATGCAATGGAATGGTGAACGAAATGGAATCTTGGAAGGAGTTGCATTGGAACTCTGAAATTGTTAAACAAAATGGAATGGAATTTGAATGACTCAAACTGCCGGAGTTTGGTACTTGAAATTTCGCATGCGATTGAGGCGGATTATATATACATATTTGGGATTTTTACTGGGAGGAACAAAAACGGGTGAAGAACCCCTTTTAATTACCTATTCAAACACTATCCACGGAATATGAAACTTATGTAGAATTGAAACATACTCTCCAAAAAGTTAAACAAATTTTCTAAAAGAGAAAAAACGTTAGAAAAAGAATGGAACTTATATATTCTGATATTTAAACTGCAGGTAATGAAGCACCGCACTGTGTGGTGTCAGCGGCCAAAAATAAAAAAAAACGACTTTTGGAATTTTAAAAATCTGTTAAAACAGTTTGATAAACTAGATTTCAAATTACAATAATGAAAAAGAATTTTTGAAAAAAAAATATTTTTGACAAAGTTATAGCCAATCAAAGTTGAAAGTTTTTGGTAAGTATGCAAACAAAAAACGTGAAAAATAGCGTATATACAAATGGGTTAATTTAACGTAAATTGTCGATAATGCAGTTAAATTGTTTATAAATATTAAAGAATGACATTACTAAAATATGGTAACATATTTTTTTTTTACATTTAATTCATCATGTGTTTTGTACCGTTATTCTGAATGTAAACAGAGAGAAAATTTTTTACAACTTACATGTTTATAGAAGGTCTAAAAAAAAGTTTATTCGAGTTTATTTTTGATACTTTAATATAATATTGATACAAGTATGTACATTAAAAAAAATGGGTCTCTTTTGCAGAGCTTGGCAGAATAGTCAATTTTTTTCACTTTTTCAGTGTCAAGGCAAGTGCAAATTAGGAAAATTTTCAATATTTGGCACAAACATACAACACACTCCCTAGCCCTTATGGAAATTAAAAATCATTTAGAAGATAAATTTAAGACACAATTGCAACAAAAAAGTATTGTAAGACTTAAATCAATTCTAGCTAGAATAAAAAAAAGTTGGGAAAAATGCTACAGAAAGAAATCTGTGTTTGAAAACAAAAACTTTTTCTGGCTAAATTCATTTTTTGATGTGGAAGAAGTTGATGAAGAAGTGGAAGAAGTAGAAGAAGAAGAAGAAGTGGAAGAAGAAGAAGATATATACATCGTAATATCATTATGTGAATATTTATTTTTTATAATATAATAAATAACATGTTTTTTTTATTTATTAAGGGACCAAGTACAAGTCGTAAAGGAAGACCAAGAGTAGGCTTTAATGAAAGTTCTGAACGAACCAAAAGAAGAAAGGTAGATGATCTTGTGAGGTCTACATGCCTTGAGCAATTACGAAGAGCTGCTCAAAGAGTATCTAGCCCAACTCCAGAAACTTCTATTTCCGTAGAAAAGGCTTTAGCATTATTAATAGATAATGATCTATCGTATAGACAATATGAAAATATGCGAACGGTTGTAAATGATGTGCACAAGAACTGTTTTCCATCATATTATAGTCTACAAAAAGCAAAGAAAAAATATATTCCGGAAAATATATCAATATCAGAAACGTCAGTAAAAATACCATTACAAAATTTTATAAATATGACAGCCAAAAGTTTATTAGATTTAAATGATTTTGAAACCCAAAATGATGTAGTTTTGGAAATTAAATGGGGATTTGATGGTAGTTCAGGCCATAGCAATTACAAACAAAAGTTTAATGATCCAAATTCGCGGGATGAATATTTATTTGTTGCTTCATTTGTTCCATTAAGATTTTTAGACTGGGCTACAGAAAAGAGTTTATGGAATAATTTAAAACATTCCTCAATAAGGTATTGTCGTCCAATATGCTATTATATGGAAAAAGAAAATTCGGATTTGGTTAAAACTACAAGGGCAATTATTGAGGAAGAAATAGATAATTTGCAAACATTTGATTATGTTTCTGATAAAAAAAACCTTACCGTTCATTTTGACATGAGATTAACAATGGTAGATGGAGCTGTTCTTAATGTGTTAGCTGATAACAAAAGCAGTTCTTCTTGTTTTGTTTGCGGTGCAAAACCCACTGAAATGAATTTAATTCAAGTATTTGAGAGGGACCTTATAAAAAGAGAAGAATTACATAAACACGGATTATCAACATTACATGCATGGATAAAATTCTTTGAGTGTATATTACACATAGCTTACAGGTTGCCTCTAAAAATTTGGAGAGTTTCAAAAAATGATGATAAGCAAATTTTAAATCAATGAAAATCTAAAATTCAGGAAGATTTTAAAAAGGAGCTTGGATTAAATGTAGATAAAGTTAAAACCGGTTTTGGTACAACAAATGATGGGAATACTGCGAGACGGTTTTTCAGCAACATTGATGTCTCATCTAGCATAACGCAGGTTGGCCCATCACTAATTAAAAATTTTTCTTTGATTTTAAAAACTATTTCAAGCAGTAAAACAATAAATATTATAAATTTTCAACAGCTGCTTAGAGAAACATGGAATTTATATGTTCAAAAATATTCTTGGTATTGTATGCCTGTTACTGTCCACAAAATACTAGTTCATGGAGCAGAATTTATAAAAAACTCCAAGATTCCAGTAGGTATGTTATCTGAGGAAGCTATAGAAGCCACTCATAAAGTGTTTAGAAAAACTCGTTTAAACCATACTCGAAAAAATAGTCGTACAAATACTAATAAAGACCTAATAGAAAGAATGGTTTTGCAGTCTGAACCAAAGTTATCTATACATAGAAAAGAAGATAAAATAAGTAAAAGGAGTTGTGAAGAAATAAATGATTTCATTATTGAGGAAAATAATATTTATGCGGATAATCAAGAAAATTTAATAAACCAGCTTGAAGAAAGTGATTCGGATGAATAGAGTAAACAAATTCTAACACTTTCTTTTTTATTGTATTTAATAAATAAAAATTGTTCAAAACATTATTTTTTATAATTTATTTAAATAATAAAACAAGTGTAAATATTAAAAAGTAACATTTACTTTTCTTTCCATTTGAATTTTTTTCATTGAATTTTTTTCGTTTTTAAAAAAATTTAATACAAGATTTAGGGGGTGGCCGGGAGTGCATGTCCTTGCTGCGAATTGGAAAAAATTTGACACACACATTTTTCTTGTAACAAGTGCTTCGTGTATGAAATTAATTTAAAAATTTTACTTTTTCTTCATTTTTTTTTACTTTTTTGAAAAAGGACATTTTTGAGATGGGCGTGTCCTTGCCCCGATTTGGATAAAATTTGGTCAAATCATTAAGGGTATCAAACTAAACGACTATACTAAATTTCATAAAGTTCGGACTTTTTTTCTATCTTTTATGACGTTTTTTAATTTCAGGATATATGGGAAGGACACGAATCCTTCCTCCAAAGTTTTTGAAATTTTAATATTTTTTTTCTTTTGTCAAATCAAATACGTGTGCCAAATTTCAACTCTTTCCAACCACTCCTTCTATTTATGGCCACTCGTTATATGAAATCACGACACTGTGCACCGGTGGAAGAAACCGACGCAGTAAATTTTCCAACTGAATTTGTGAATTTACTTGAATTGCCAGGTCTACCTTTACATAAACTGGAATTAAAAAAAAACTAAAATGCACGGTAACAATGTAGATAGGTAGCTTTGCCCGCTATCTTTAATAATATAAATCGCTTGCCAACCCTGCTTTACGTTATTTATTTTCATTCAAAACACAAACGATTAAAACTACTTACGGGCTGTTTACCTAAGTTCGCACTTTACCAAATTATCTTGACATACACACGTATATTGCAATTTGTAATGGATTCATTAATAACAATCCACTTTCATAAGAAAAAGTGATCAATGCCGATGGCTTGAACAACAGATAATTAGTTGTTACATGATCACTATCTTTAATATTATAAATCGCTTACCAACCCTGCTTTAAATGTTTTTTTATTTTCATTCAAAACACAAATGAACAAAACTATTTACGGTTCCATCTACCTATGTGCGCACTTTACCAAATTATCTTGACATACACACGTATATTGTCAAGAATTATTGTTGTGTCAGAATTATTTATTTGTGGTGGCTGGGTGAGTGAAGATTTTTATTATAAAAAACTGTATTTAAAAAAAGCAAATTTTAAGAAAATCAGGGGGGGCGCAGCCACCATCAACCACGAATACGACTTATCTATAATAAATTTAGCTTAACAATTATTTTACCTTAGCAACAAATATTTTGTTTTATTTTATATAAAAGAAATTTAATTCTAACCTTTAAGGCACGCTAACAACGTAGCGGGCTGCGCCCGCTAGTTAAAAATAATAGAACAAGTACAACCTGGAAACTTCAATTGCGATGTGCTACCCCTAAATAAAACTTTTTTGGTGATTTTTTTTTTATCAGACCTTATTTTTTTTTCAAAGTGGCATATTTTTAGGGTTGTGGAGCGTGAAAATTCCAATTTTTTTTTTTGGACCAGTCTAGTGGGAGTGCTTAGGTGAGCGTGAGTGAAACATTCGTTGTAGTGACTGAAATATAAAATAACCACTTATTTTTTCTGCAAAATGTGAGTAAAAATTTTTTTTAGGGCGTGATAACATTTTTGTACGTGAGCGTGAGTGATCAAAAATCACTCACGCACCCATATCTTAAAAAAAACCAAAATGCACCAACAATAACACCAAAATATAGAAAAAGACAACATAAAAACGAAAAAACAACAGTTCTGTTCAATAATTATATTAAGACAAACAGAATTTTTATACAAAATTAAAAAAAAACGAGTAAAAAGGTTAAAGTCGGGCATGCCGACTATAGAATACCCTACACCAGTCTGGGTAAAAGCCAACTAATGTCACCAAAATCAATAGGCTGCGTTATTGGGCCAATATAGGTCTGTGTACCAAATTTCATCAAAATATCTTAATATTTGCGACCTGCAGCGTATAAACAGTATAATTTTGGTAGGACCCTTATATGGGCACTAGGTCTAAACATGGACCGATGTTCATCAAAATCAATAGGCTTCGTCCGTGGGCCAAAATAGGTCTGTGTACCAAATTTCGTCAAAATATCTTAATATTTACGACGTGCATCGTATAAACAATATAATTTTGGGGGGACCCTTATATGGGCACTAGGTCTAAACATAGACCGATGTTCACCAAAATCAATAGGCTTCGTCCTTCGGCTGCCATAAGTCGGTGTACCAAATTTCATCAAAATATCTTAATATTTGCGACCTGCAGCGTATAAACAATATAATTTTGGTAGGACCCTTATATGGGCACTAGGTCTAAACATGGACCGATGTTCACCAAAATCAATAGGCTTTGTCCTTGGGCCAACGTAGGTCTGTGTACCAAATTTTATCAAAATATCTTAATATTTGCGACCTGCAGCGTATAAACCATATAATTTTAGTAGGACCCTTATATGGGCACTAGGTCTAAACATGGACCGATGTTCACCAAAATCAATAGGCTGCGTTACTGGGCCAATGTAGGTCTGTATACCAAATTTTATCAAAATATCTTAATATTTACGACCTGCAGCGTATAAACAGTATAATTTTGGTAGGACCCTTATATGGGCACTAGGTCTAAACATGGACCGATGTTCACCAAAATCAATAGGCTGCGTTATTGGGCCAATATAGGTCTGTGTACCAAATTTCATCAAAATATCTTAATATTTACGACCTGCAGCGTATAAACAATATAATTTTGGTAGGACCCTTATATGGGCACTAGGTCTAAACATGGACCGATGTTCAAAAAAATCAAACTTGTTCGTCCTTGGGCCAACATAGGTCTATGTACCAAATTTCATCGAAATATCTTAATAGGTGCGACCTGTAGAGTGCGTACGAGATTGCATGGACAGACAGACAGACGGACGGACGGACGGACGGACAGACGGACATCGTTAAATCGAAATAAAAAAAAATTCTGAACCGATCGGTATACTATAAGGTGGGTCTACGACCAATATTTTTTGGTGTTACAAACATCAGCACAAACTTATAATACCCTGACCACATAGTGGTGTAGGGTATAAAAATAGTGCAACTAATACGCAAATTTTTTTCTTTAATATACAACGTCAAATGTTCTACTTTTCGAAAATCTACAAATCAGAACCCAGGACTGCCCAGAAAAATAACCCTGTCCCATGTAATTTGAAAAACAACCAAAATCGGTACATTTTTAAAAAGATAATTAAAAATATTTACACATAATTATTATTAACAAAAAGATATTAACTATATATTAGAATACCATAAGTTGAAGATTCCATCACAAAACATTAATTTTTGAAAAGTTAAATAGAAAAAAATAAAGACTTGAATCGTGTCAATTTTCAATTTTTGCCACTGTATGCGAAAACACTATAATTCTCTAACTTATAGTCTTGACCAGTGTTGCCAACTCTTGAAGGCAGGAAAGCACCGCAAGCATTGTGAAAACGGGTAAAAAGGGTAAAAATTTACCAAAATTGGGGTAAAAAAGCACGATAATAATTTTTTGAAAAATTTAAGGCAAGATTTTAAAAACACATTTTAGCCTTGTAAAATCGTGTAAAAAAGGTTAAAAAAATAACCAAAAAAGGGGTAAAAAAGCACCAAACTAAGATTTCAAAATTTTTAAGTTTAAATATAACGAAGTTGCTATTTAAAATTGTACTACAAACATTGTGAAAAAATGTATTTTTTGTATATTTCGTATTATTTTTTCAACTTTGACAGAAAATTCAAGAAAAATTTAAAAAAGGAGAACAAAAACCAAAAATATAAACTGTACAAAAAGCGCTAAAAGCACTGCCAGAAATATGAAAAAGCACTGTAAATACCCGCTTTTTATAAACGGGTATTTGTAAAAAATCACCGGGTACGTGAAGGAAAAAAGCACCAAAAAATACCCGAAAAGCACTGAAATGGCAACACTGGTCTTGACTAGCCATGGATTTGTGCGAACATGAAACAAATCACTCGTGAAACAACAACAAGTTTTATTTGTTGTTTTTGTTTTGCATGTAATTCATTTCATGTTCGCACAAATCCATGGCTAGTCAAGACTATAAGTAACTTTGAGAGCCCACTGCAGAATAAGTAAACAACATAGACGATTGATTGTGACAAATACCCTGCAAAAAGAGAACATCCACTTTTTAATGCATGACTTTTTTCTCTACATTCAAAATAAGATAATGCAAAAATAAAATAAAACAAATACAACAACACATAGCGACATGACGCACAAGCATAGTTTTCTACTGAAAAATTGTTAAATTTACAGCAGTATCGTATCTTTCCTATGACACGCACGTGTTAAATTCATTGATGGAAATGCCAAATTTTTAACTACTAACAGCTCCAAAAAAAACACAACTCAAAAATAAAAGTAGTTCAAATTTGGCATTTCCATCAATGAATTTAAACCGTGCGTGTCATAGGAAAGATCCGATACTGCTATAAATTTAACAATTTTTCAGTAGAAAACTATGCTTGTGCGTCAAGTCGCTATGTGTTGTATTTGTTTTATTTTATTTTTGTATATTATTTTATTGGATGTAGATAAAAAAGTCATTCTTGTTGAAGTACTCCTTAATATTTTTGCTGGGTAGTGATGCAGAATTTTATCAACTTTTACCCAATAGCAAAAATTATTTAAAAAAATTGATTCTAAAATTTCAATTAATCGCCACTTTGGTTTGATTTGAACCCAATGTGCGTACGTTCGATTATAACCGAACAATTATAAATATAATCTGTTTAAAATTTTTTAAAAATTTGCTTTAAATACTTAACGTTGATAGGCATGAGACAAAATACATAAGTATTTTTTTTTCCAAAACTACCATTTTTTATCATCAAGATATTTCACACAGTTTTTGCTTTCAAAATATTCTACACCTTCAGGAATAAAAAAATTTTCATTGTAGAATTAAAGCTCGAAAAAACTATATTTATTTTTAAATTTAAAATTAAACAAACATACGTCAACCCACTCATTGTACGGGGTAATTTTCTTCCTCTTCTTGTATTAACACAGAAATAAGGTAGAAAGAAAAAACTTGTATTTGCTTACTTACCAGTAATGACATACAAACTATCAACAAAAACTTTCAAAATATTTCTTTTGTTGCAAAAACTTGGAAAACATATTTACATATTTAGTTGGTTAGCAAATTATGTTTTGATATGAAAATTTATGTTAACTAGAAATTTATTAATTCAGTTCGAGGCCAATTTCCTTATTATGAATTAACATAATAAGTACTTTTTTAAAAAACTGCTATTTTTCTTCATCAGGATACTCTCCTAATAAATACTTCACAGAGTTATTAGGACAATCGGATAAGAGGAACACGTGCCTCAACGGCCCTGAAGTTGGAAAAATGGTATACATGGGGAAAATATGACTTTTTTTTAATTTGCTAAAATTTTTAATATTTTAAATTAATCTTGAATTAAAAGGATTAAAAAATCGTAATAAAGAGAAAATTATCTTTCTAATAAGGCAATAAAAACTAAAATCGGTTAAAAAAAAACCAAGTTATTACAATTGCCCCCGGCAACTAATGTGTCACAGAACGCTTAATAAAGAAGTTCGAGCCCAAATTTTGAAGTTTGTAGAAATAATGTAAATTAAAAAGTATTTTTTATCATGTGCTTTGCAAACTCGTTTTAAATTAGTGCCAAAAAGGTCAGAATTCTTAAACACTGTTTTCAAATCTACAATTTTACATTTTTAAAAACATATTGTAGATGAAAAACTACAAAAATTGTAGGAATTCCTTTTTTCATTTGGCTGGGGTAGAGATTTAATTTTAGCGGATTTCGGGAAAACAGCGATTTTTGGTATTTATTTAGCTTTTAGGCAAGTTTTTCTTTTTTCTTCTTTTAATTCCAAATAATTTAGGCCGGAATATAACAATACAAGATTAAATACTTCAATCCTGAAAATTAGGGCAAAATATAAATACACTAAATTGCCGCTGTGTAAGGTCAGAAGTCAAATTTTAGGAGATTTTAATTTTTTTAATCATATTAATATAACAGATATTCCTGAGGGAATATTGATGAAACTTTCTGATATTATTTTTCTAGACCTAAAAATAATATTCTTAATTTAATTTCAGAAAATTTACCCTTAAGAGCTGTTGATACCTGTATGCCCCACTGAAAAAATATTAGGCTTTTTTACCATAGGGCCAAAAACCCCCAAGAGCACTTGAGGGTTAATTTTCTAAAACTAAATTAGGAATATTATTTTTAGACTTAGAAAAATAATACCAAGAAGTTTCATTAAAAGTTTTCATAAATATATGTTATATAAATATGCTTAAGAAAAATTAAAAACGCCTAAAATTTGACTTCTGACCTTACACAGGGTCAATTTAGTGTATTTATATTTTGCCCTAATTTTGAGGATTGAGGTATTTGATATTAGCTGTGTTTGTGCGGCATTCCTATCAATGATATCTCGAACAATTTTGACAGTAGAAAGCTGGAATACGTTGAAAAACTGTCAAAATCGTTCTTGATAACACTGATAGAGAGTCACACAAACACAGCTATTGTGTTGTTATATTCCGGCCAAAATTATTTGAAATTAAAAGATTAAAAAAGAAAAACTTGCCTAAAAGCTAAATAAATTCCAAGAATCGCCGTTTTCTCGAAATCCGTTAAAATAAAATCTCTGCCCCAGCCAAATGGAAAAACGAATTCGTACAATTTTTGTAGTTTTTAATCTACAATATGTTGTTAATAAAACCTTAAACTACAATCGTTGATTTTTTAAAATTTCTTTAAAAAAATTTTTAAAAATGTAAAATTGTAGATTTGAAAACAGTGTTTAAGAATTCCGACCTTTTTGGCACTAATTTAAAACGAGTTTGCAAAGCACATGATAAAAAATACTTTTTAATCGAGTAGCTTGGAGTTAATAAAATAAGAAAATGTTTTTGAATTACATTATTTCTACAAATTTCAAAATTTTGGGCTCGAACTTCTTGATTAAGCGTTCTGTGACACATTAGTTGCCGGGGGCAATTGTAATAACTTGGTTTTTTTAACCGATTTTAGTTTTTAGTGCCTTATTAGAAAGATAATTTACTGTTTATTACGATTTTTTAATCCTTTTAATTCAAGATTAATTTAAAATATTAAAAATTTTAACAAATTAAAAAAAAGTCATATATATACCGTTTTTCAAACTTCAGGGCCGTTGAGGCACGTGTTCCTCTTATCCGATTGTCCTAATATTTTGGGAGACGTGGTTTTACAGCCAAATACATATTTTAAGGGGGGGGGGGGGGCAGTCAATAACTTACATTTTTTTTGCTCCATACAAAGTTGGAGAACCCTAATATACATACACTTTTGCATGTTTTCGAACTACTTGTCATACATATAATTTTTTGCAGCCCAAAAAATCAAAAAAAAATTTTTTAAAATAAAACAAATATAATCGAGCCTTTTGCAAACAGCAGTTTACAATTTTTTAGCAAATATTTCTGCTGATTGTAGCAGTATAGACTACAATTTGCATTCTACTAAATTTAGCTAAAAATAGCTAAAATTTTGTGGATATAACAGTTTATGTTTGCTACTTTTAATCAACTAATATTTAGCAAAATTTTCTTCAGAGTTTACAGTACCATTTGCTATTTTCAATTAACTAAAAGTTAGCTTAAATATAATTAAAATTCTGTAATCTTAACGGCTTTAATTTTGCTGTTCTTATTTTACTAGTATTTAGCAAAAAATCTGCTAATTTTAGCAGTTTTCTCTGCAGCATCATTTTTAAGTAATTTTTAGTAACTTTTTCTGCTATTTTTACAGATTTATTTCTATGAGTGTAGAAGTAAGTTCGACATTGCTAGATATACTTTTTACCGTAGCGAGGCAGTTGGTGTGGATTGCTTCATATACAATATTTCACACTCAATTGGATTAACAGCAGAAGCTGTGAACTCTTCAGATAAAACAGCAGTTAAAAGTTGTACTGGCTTGACACATATTACACCATCAACAAATTGATGAAGAAAACAAATAACAATGTTAAAGGAACAAAATAGACATAAACCCAAAAAAATACTGCTAGTAGTATAGTAAGTAAAAGCAAATTCGTCATCATTTGTGTCCAAGTATTCTTTATTGTTTCTAATGAGTTGACGTTGTGTATTTTCATTTCATTGTCATGTATAAGATGATGATCTACTAGGAGGAGTAACAGCAACGGTGAATGTAGTCCACAATCAGAGCTTTGAAAAATTAATTCGTTTTTGAATGAATTCACTACCAATCGAATTCAATTTTCTTTAGAATTGAATGAATTCATTTCCTTAAGTAATTCACTGATTTCTTTCAACTGATCGATTTCAACAAAAAACAAATTCAAAGTAATAATTCAATAGCTATAGTTTTTTTATTCAATCAAGTGAATTAAATCTTTACTGAATTAATTCACCATTGAATTCGTTCAATTTCATTTTCGTTCAGTGAATTAACAAAAAAAAAATTACGCTCAGTGATTAAAAAAAAAAAATAAGTTCACTGAATTGAAATCAAAAAATTACGTTCACTGAATTTAAAAACGAAAAATTACATTCACTCAATTCAAAAGCTGTGTTCTGCCATTCAGTACACAGAGGATTGTTTTCAAAATATTTTGGCAATAATTCAGTCATTTCTTATTTGTTACTTTTCTTTATATAAAAATAGAAAAAAAATTGGAGATAAGATGAAAAAAAAAATCTAGAACTCCAAAAACACTCTGAAAATTTTCCTAAAATGGGATGTTTTACTCGAATTCGGAATGGTCTGGGAGAAGAAAAATTTACAAGTAGAGAATATTTTTTCCATTACGTTATTCAATAATTTTAATTGCAATTACTTAAAATTTATCATCAGGAGAGTTAAATTTATTTGTGAACAGAAAATATATACGACTAACCAAAACACTGTCCAAAATATTGTCTTTTCTAATCAATCAGTGTGTTCGTTTACTCGAAATTCTTACTACTTTTACTACAATTGGAAAGTTTGTTTACTTTTTATATTGAATTTTTCCAGCTGAAGTAAAGGTAGTAACTTGTAGGAAGTAAACGAACACGCCTAATATTGGAAAAATACTAACTCTCCAATTTATTTGAATAAAATATCGGCAGCAAAAATCTAGTATCAGTTGTGTTTCAATGAAATATGTATATCGCTCTATCCAAAGAATTGCTTTCTCCAATCAATTTAAAACTGTTTTAGTCAACTTTAGTAGCATTAACCACTAATTTCCATTATTTTGTTAATTATAATAATATATTGAGACTAGAAACAGAAATGTTATTTATCATAATAAATTGTGGAATGTATCACATTTTTTCGTTTCATACATATGGGTATTTAAATTCAAAGTTAGACAATAACTCAACGTACACTAATAGAAAAAACTCCGTAAAAAATTTAGTTAAAACTACTAAAAGTTAGTTAAAAATGATGCTGCAGAAAAAAACTGCTAAATTAGTAGATTATTTTTGCTATATATTAGTAATATAGGAACAGACAAATAAAACTGTGAAATATACAGAATATTACATTTGAGCTAAATTTTTGTAAATGGAGAATAGCAAATTAACCTAATAAAATAAAATATCGAATAAAAATCGATCCTTTTGAAAACAGCAGTTTACAATTTTTTAGCAAATATTTCTGCTGGTTTTAGCAGAATTGACTGCTATTTGCATTCAACTAAATTAAGTTGAAAAATAGCAAAAATTTTGTATATTTAACAGTTTATTTTTGCTATCTTTAGTCTACAAATATTTAGCAGATTTTGCAGTACAATTCGCTATTTTCAATTAACTAAAAATTAGCCTAAATATAACTAAAATTCTGAAAATTTAACATTTTTAATTTTGCTGTTCTCATTTTACTAGTATTTAGTAAAAAAAATCTGCTCATTTTAGCAGGTTTTTCTGCAGCATCATTTTTAACTAATTTTTAGTAACTTTTTCTCCCATTTTTACAGATTTATTTCTATGAGTGTAAGTATCTGTGGCGCAGGGGGTAGAGAGACAGCTTGATAGCTTTAGTGATTTGAGTTCAAACCTCAGCCAAGGATTTTTTTTTTTTAAATAATTTTTTTATTGGTTCAAATTAAAAGTACCAATTGATTTTCTATTGTTAATACAATTTTATTAAAAAAAAAAAAAAAAAAATTCAAATTTCCAACCTGAAGAAATTCAAATTTGAAATTTGAGAAAAAAAATTTAAATCGAGTTTAGCCTAGAGGAAAAGCAATGGGCTGACAAGCGGAATCTCGCTGGTTCTATCCCAGTTCGCGGCATAAACTATTTTTAATTATTAAATAAATTTAGTGGAACGTGTTATTCTATGTACGAGTATAGAATTTATAATCCATAGACATTAAACCAATCCATTAGTACAACAAAAATTCAAAAATTTTCAATAAATTTCGGCAATTACTACGGTATTAAATATAAATAAAAGTAATTGTACCTGGAACTACAAAAATTCGGTTGGAGCAAAATTCGGTTGGAACTACGAATCCGTTTTCTGTGTGCAGTGTTTTGTAAACTAATTCATTGAATTTTTAATTCAGAATTTAAAAACTGAATTAAAGTATTAATTCTTCAAAGCTCTGTTCACAATTTATATACAAAAAAGACAAAAGCAGTTCTCTTATAATGATGTTACATATTTGTAAAAATTTAAATGAACAGAGCAAATCGCAGAATTGCCTGGGTGAGCGTTAAATAATCAATCAACTTTATATGGGTATCAATAATGGCCATTAGTTTTATTCGTTTCTATTTTTCATAAGGGCTTTATTAGGTGTTATCAAAACTAAAGAAGGGCGGTATTATTTGTTCTTTTTCTTTTTTGATTTCTATCGGTTTGATTGATATAACAATTCATCGCTGCGCCTAAGAAAATAGCCATTTGATACTAAAAATTATTTGTGGGTGACCTGTGATATGTGTAAAAAAATAATTTCCAAAAATTTCGCCAAAGGCTGAAATGAAGCTGTTTTGGGCATAGTATACTATAGTAGCCCCACTCATTAAAAAATTGAGAGCTTGTCCCTATCTCATGTAGTTGTAGTGGTATTAAGAACCATATGTACAAGTAAAATAACAAGCACTACTTCAGTTTTTCAAATGACAGAAAAAGAGTAAAGCTACTATATTATACTATGGTTTTGGGTCTCAAAAAAGTTTTTCGACAAATAGCTACTTTCTGAGGCGCAGCGGCGAATTTTTAATCACTGGTAGGTAAGGAGTGAGATCGGACGAAAACCGACACACATCCCGGGTAAAAAAGAGTTTATATAACATATTTTTTAATATTAAAAGATATGATAATATAAAACAAGTGGGCTAAAGCCCGCTCGATGGTTTGTATAAGTCCCCAGGTGACTGGGAACTTATACAAACCAAAGATTAAATTCGGCTGTGCCGAGTCTTTAGATACCCTCCATCCTGGTGTTTTTATTCGGGGATTCTACTAAGTACAAACAAGTATGAATTATTACCCATTTTGTATTCGGTCTATCCACTGAGCAACAAATGTGTATGATTTTTTCCACCACTACAAGTAAATATTTCAGTTTAATCTTGTTTAATCTCAGTGCTGCCACAAGCAAGATTCAAAATTCCCAAAAGTGTAGACAAAATTACCCAAAAAATATGAAATTATAAATTGACTTCAATTAACATATTATTACAATTTGAACTCCGAAAAAAGGTAATAACCGCATCAGTAAACTTAAAAAAAAGTGATTTGGCCATTTCAATTGTCCCATCGTTCTGGGCGTTATATTATTACAAAGAAAAGTTCCTTAAATATGCAGCATTTATGATGAACTTTTGAGTCTTATATGAATCTTCATAAAATTTAGAGAAAAAATTAACTTTAGAACAAAACACTTAAAAAGCTTGTAAATAAGAGTCAGTTATGATCACATGTAAACGATTTAAAAATAATCTTATTTTAGAGTCTTTCAAAAATCAAGTTTTATTTGCGTTTTTAAATACACACAAAAAATCTTTGGCAAGCAATTGGGAGCACTTCAACTAAAATAATGTTTTTGTGGCATACACAATATAATAAATTATTCGATAAAACTTTATTAGTTGAAATTTGCTTAATTACTTGGTAACGATTTTTTTGTGTACGTTAATAGCTTATTTGTATAACGAAAGAATTTCAAAGCATGTATAGATTAATACAATTTCCTGATGTATCGGTTTAATTCGTGAATGATCAGTCGCTGTGAATCAATTCATTAACTCGTATGAATAAAAAATAGATATAGGAATTTTTATGCAAACTTCACAATTAGATGTTAAGTCATTCATAAGCCAAAAGTAATTACATACATTGAGGCAGGGTTGGTAGGCTCTATCGCTAAAATACTGTTATAGATTCAAATATCGATACATTTAAAATACCAGTACCGAAATTAATGAAATACCATTATCCTTACACCATTATTTTTTAGTCTAAACTTTTTGTAATTCCACGTCGTAATTGTGAATTTTACATACACTTAGTTAATAAATTTATTTTACTTTACTTTGTTTTTTCATAAAAAAAAATTTGCGGAATGCACCGAAATAACTGAATACCGCTTATCTTAAAATACCATTATCGAAATAATTGCAATACAGTTAACCTTAAAATACCGTTATCGAAATACAATTATCCTTAAAATACTGTAACGGAAATAATCTATTAATTAGAAATTTATTAATTCAGTTCGAGGCCAATTTCCTTATTATGAATTAACATAATAAGTACTTTTTTCAAAAACTGCTATTTTTCTTCATCAGGATATTCTCCTAACAAATACTTCACAGAGTTTTTGCTTTCAAAAACCTCTAACACTTTCAGGAATGAAAAGACGATCGTTTCGGAAAAGGTCGAAAAACAATTTTTATTTTTTTGAATAAAAATTAAAACCCAACATTTTGACAACACTCGCAGTACGGAGAAATGTTTTTTGCCCCTTCCTTGTAATTGACAAAGAAGTGGTAAAAATAAAATTTGTATTTTATTTGTACCGATGGTACGAAATACAAAAACAAAAACTTTCATAATATTTCTATTGTTGGTTATGTCTTTGCAGAGACTTCGAAAACATATTTTATTGTTTACTCCATTCTCATTTCGTTGATGTAGACTACGTTTAATATGAAATTTTGATGTTTCAATTTGCATTGCACTATTGCCACCACTTTCTAAAGAAAACTGAAGAAGGGGACTTGGAAAATCCCCGAAACGATCGTCTTTTCATTCCTGAAAGTGTTAGAGGTTTTTGAAAGCAAAAACTCTGTGAAGTATTTGTTAGGAGAATATCCTGATGAAGAAAAATAGCAGTTTTTGAAAAAAGTACTTATTATGTTAATTCATAATAAGGAAATTGGCCTCGAACTGAATTAATAAATTTCTAATTAATTAATAAAAAGGTCGAAAAAACAATTTTTATTTTTTTGAATAAAAATTAAAACCCAAAATTTTGGAAATAATCTATGATAGCGTTACTTACCCTCACCGATAATCGCACCGTTTCTGCTACCAACAATGCTTTGAAGTAATTGCTAAGTTGTATTCATAGACCCACTATCTATTGGCTAGTTTATGAATTAAATTATTTTTTTATGTATAATATATTTTTTTATTTACAAATTTGATAACTTTCTCAATTCATTTAATTGAATTGAAATTTAAGTGAAAAACTAAACAATTTAATAATTGCTGTCATCCATGCCCTACCCATAAAGTGGAAACACTGCTTATGTTATTCATATAGATGTGTGCAGACCTTTAAAAATATAATTCCTTAATTCGTATTTTAAATCTCAATTTTGCAATAAGTTGATCTCAGTGAATTTTTTTTTTACCTCGATGTAGTACTTTTCAAGCTGTTAAAACAAAAATCCGCGGAAAGACCTCTGTAGGGAGTTTATTTCTGTGAAAAGTTTGGAAATGGACTTAGATACATATATCTAAGTCATTTATAGTAAGATTGGAACAATATATATTAGGGCGGGTCGATTTAATAATCGGCCATGGCTCAGTGAAAATCGTATTCTAGGGATCAAAATAAGAAACTTTGCCGAAGGAACCATACCTCTAAAACGAATTCTACTACCCCCCAACTGTTGACTTTTGTCCCGTAGGGTCAAGTTTTGAAAAATCCCACTTTGACCCATTTAGAGTGCCCCAATCGAGTCCAAATGTATGACCGACCCCCACTAACTTTAAAGGGCCGATCCACCCATGCCATTGGCACACCCCCTGGAACTCCCCTGGGGGGTTCCCCATACAAACATTTTAAAAAATCACCATTTTTGGCACTTTATTTTATTATTTTTTATTTATTTTATTTATTTTTATTATTTTATTTATTTTTTCTCTTTAGAAATTTATTTAGTCAGAACATGTGTAAATGAAAAAATTAATTTAACTTAGTAATAGAAAAGAAAATAAAAAAAATTACTGTTTGAAGTCTTTTTTGCTTTCAAGTCTGGGCAATTTCGCACGGCTCTCTAATGTCGTCACCATAACAGCCTCTACATTTTCCGGTATAACTCGTTTGGAAACGCTAGCTAGCAATTGAACGTGTCGTTCTGTTGCAGGTCGTAAAATAGGTTGTGGGTTTTTTAAGCCACCACAAGACACAGCTGCATGTCGTAAACTTACTTAAGCTAAATCGGTTACAGGTAGAATTGAGCATAAAATTATCATAAAGGATTTTCCAGAAGTAATAAAAGGCGCACTTGCTTAACAGAATTTGTGGTCAGATTAACGTTTAATTTACATGTAAGTACTTTATGGGCAGTTTTGACAACAAAATCGGTTACAGGTAGAATTGAGCATAAAATTATCATAAAGGATTTTCCAGAAGTAATAAAAGGCGCACTTGCTTAACAGAATTTGTAGTCAGATTAACGTTTAATTTACATGTAAGTACTTTATGGGCAGTTTTGACAACAAAATCGGTTACAGGTAGAATTGAAATTACCATTTCATTCTTATTACCTCGTCTCCTAGACCATATATAACGCAACAGTTTTTGTGAATGCATTAAGTCGTTGTGAAGAACTCGAAGTGTGAAGTGCTAATTTGAGATAAAAAAATATTTAAAAAAAAATCATTCCAAATCAAGAAGTTTACAATGAATCCACCATCCTCTACACCGCAAGATGAAGCAATAACAACATCAACAACTATCGAAAACCCAATGAGTCATATACCCATGCATGATGTTACTGTTTTTGGTGTGTCTACTGATTTGACTGATCTTAATTTACCAACCCATCTGGATATCTTGAGATATTATTTTTACTTGAGCGAACAAAAAAAGTTGTCCTATAAAGCATTCACTATTCAAGTACAAGATAAGTTGATTGGAATTTGGGAAAAACTTGGTATGGAAATAATGCTGAAAAAAAGTGTATGTAATAAATTGAATAGATTGCTTGACAAATATCAAGAGCAAATCAAGAGAAGAAACAAACCCCAACAATTTACAGAGTATGTAAAATCTCTGGAAACAATTTTTTTCATTGGAACATGTAAATGCGATTTGAAGGCAGCTCCATGTGCATGCGGTTTGGTTCCCGAACGCCTCAAAGAGTTTATGCACGATCAACATAATCAGAGAAGTCTAACAATGGATGGATTTGCGATTGAAATTGAAGAGCAAGGAGCAACGTCTATGTCATCTATGCCAACATACCAAGATCCCGATGATTCAACATACGCACCGCCACCGGTTCAAGAAGATTTGGATATAAGCACAAGTTCACAATACACACAGAGATACGATTGTTTTAACTTTGCCTTGGTATGTGACAGATTTGGCGTGCCTGATAGAGTAGCATCAGCAATGGGAACAGCTCTTTTCCAAGATTTTAAAATGAAAGATATCCATGGCAAACCTCTCATCATGGATAAATCGAAAGTTCGCCGAGAAAAAGAGAAATGCAGACAAGAAGTGCTTCGCAAACGGTTAGATGATACCAATTTGTTAGCATTTTCATTCGATGGCAGAAAAGATGATACTTTAACGAGAGATACAATTGATGAGAAGTATCATACTAGAATGGTAAAAGAACCTCATCTTGTTATTTTGAGAGAACCGAATTCTGAATTGATTGGTTACGTAAGACTGGAACATGAAACCGCTGAATACAAAACAACCAAATTAAATGATTTTTTCAACGATAAAAATATATCACTGGATGCATTAATTGGCATATGCACTGACGGTGAGCCAACAAACACTGGCACAAACGGTGGAATTATACGACGACTCGAATTGCTGTTAAAAAGACCATTGCATTGGTTCGTTTGCCTTCTACACTTCAACGAACTTCCGTTTCGGCATTTGTTTGAAGCTTTGGATAAATCAACCAGCACTGGACCAAGATCGGCAACCGGAAAATTGAGCCGTCAAATCGAAACTTGTGAAACTCTTCCGGTAAGTTATTGCTATCACTCATTTATTATAATTGTCAACCGTTTTTAATTGTTTTATTTTTATATATTTTCAGGTGGTGGACGGCTTTCAGAAAATTGAGTTGAAAAATATGCCCCCTGCTCCAGAAAAAATTGAATTTTCCACCGATTCCAAGTACTTATACGACATGGCCCATGCAATTTCTAGCGGCGTGGTTTCAGTGGATCTGGCAAACATCAAACCAGGGAAAATTGTACATTCTCGGTGGCTCACCAAGGCCGCTAGACTATTACGATTATATGTGACAACGGAAAATCCAGATGCAAATTTAAGAATACTGGTTGAATTTATAATTACATGTTATGTGCCAATGTACTTCAATATCAAGTATTACAGCTCTGTCGTGTACGGTAGTAGATTATTTTTCAAATTCATTAGTTGGTCAAGATTTCTAGAACCTCGTTTACGCAAAATTGTCAATAAAGTAATTACAGATAATTCATATTATGCGCATTCGGAAAATATCTTGTTATCAATGTTGTTTGATGATAGCAAAGAAAAGCGCGACTGTGCTATCAAGATAATTCTACGCTATCGAACCGATGTTGACGACCCAACAGGACTTAGAGCTTATAAAAAACCAGATATAAACTTTTATTGCACAAGTTACACGGAAATGATCAATATGAATGACATAAATGACGTATTTGAACCACCATTCACGCGAAGCATTCCATACGATACTTTGAAAGAATATTTAAATCAAGATGATCCACCGTTTAATGATCCAAAAATTCCATCACACATACAAGAAACAGAACGACACGTTCAATTGCTAGCTAGCATTTCCAAACGAGTTATACCGGAAAATGTAGAGGCTGTTATGGCGACGACATTAGAGAGCCGTGCGAAATTGCCCAGACTTGAAAGCAAAAAAGACTTCAAACAGTAATTTTTTATTTTTTCTTTTCTATTACTAAGTTAAATTAATTTTTTCATTTACATATGTTCTGACTAAATAAATTTCTAAGGAGAAAAAATAAATAAAATAATAAAAATAAATAAAATAAATAAAAAATAATAAAATAAAGTGCCAAAAATGGTGATTTTTTAAAATGTTTGTATGGGGAACCCCCCAGGGGAGTTCCAGGGGGTGTGCCACTGGCATGGGTGGATCGGCCCTCCAAAGTTAGTGGGGGTCGGTCATACATTTGGACTCGATTGGGGCACTCTAAATGGGTCAAAGTGTGATTTTTCAAAACTTGACCCTACGGGACAAAAGTCAACAGTTGGGGGGTAGTAGAATTCGTTTTTTTTCTCTGAGCCATGCCTCCCCACAAATCGACCCGGCCTAATATATATATATCATTGAAAGATAGTAAAAATATCTTATGGACGACATTTTTTTTTTGTTTGTTTACCCATTACCGGCGAATGAGATTTATTTTTAAGATTTTTTAAAATAAACCGTTTTTATAAAAACCACCGTATACTAACTACCACATAATTTTTTACTTATTATCAAGATTAAAAACTTTTAAGATGTAGTTCAAATTTTATCACTTCAAACACCGAAGATATTAGAAGTCAAGCCTAATTTTTTTGCAGATGGTACAAAAGATACAATTTTGACTCTAACCAACAATTATACTGAATTAACTCATCAGAAATCGAACATATTTTGGGTTAGGGTTGCCAGATATGAAATCGACGAAAAAAGTACATCGAGGAAAAAAGGCAGTACAATTAGTGAAAAAGAAGTACACTTTTTTCTTTAAAAATATCATAAAATTCAGTACACAAAAAAGTAACAATTTATGTATTTAGAATTCATAACAAAATATGTCAATCACGTTTTATTAGAGATGTATTTCTATTTTATTAATATTTATTTAATATTTCGTTTAAAGTAAATGGATTTCGTTGTTCTAGAATAATACGTAAAGTAGAAATATTCGTGATCAATATTTTGTATCACAGTTGCAAATTATTTGTATATGTCAAAAAATATTTCAAAAATAATTAAAATTTTTTATATCAAAAAATGGAGTTTATGATAATGTTGGTAAGTTAATTTTTTAACAATTAAAATCGATTTTTATATAAATAAAATAAAAAAAACAATAAGGGTTTTCACAAGGGGTGTACTATTTGTTGTATCGTTGTATCGTCCTAAAAAAAACAGAGTTGTTAGAAATTAAATTGAAAAAATACAACTTTTGAGAATAGCACGATACAACATTTTTACGTATGTTTAGTATCCTATGTTTGAGTGTACTAACAGATAGAAAACTGAATAGAAAATCGTGGTTAAACACAAATAAAAATTTTAACAACTCTGTTTTTTGTTAGGACGATACAACGATACAACAGATAGCACACCCCTTATGAACAACCTAAATAATAAAATTAAAGTTGATATTTTGATTTGCTTTTAAAATATTTTAGGGCATATCTAATATTTTTGCAACTTTGATACAAAATAAACATAGTACATTAAACTTTGTAGCTTTTTATTAATACAAAACAACGAAATCAATTAACTGTTGTAGTATAAAGCGAAGTATATACGAAGGAACATTGAGTTTGGAAACAAAAAAGAATCAAAAAATTTTGATAACACGAATTGCACGAATGTCAAACCGACACACTAACATGCACAAATGAACATTCGTAAAAAATGGGAATTTTTTCACGAATGTTTCTTCGTGTATACTCCACTTAAGGATTAAACCAAAAAATAGAATTTTCTCAATTCTTACAAAATTCAGAAAAACATCTTTATTCAAGCATAACTTCTGTTGATTTCAAAAACGTAAAAAAATTGAACCAAAACTGCCGAAAACAGGGGTTTCAATGAAATGTAAATACGAAAAAATCTGGAAAACTGCTCGCCCCATTCAATTTTTTTTTTGCCAATTTGTGTTTGACGCGCCAATATTATAAACATAAGATGTATTGCAAGTGCAGGAAATCCAAAAAAAATAAATTTTCCTAATAGTGTTATCAAATAACGAACATTTTAGTACTATTTAATGTTTTTAACAAAAAAAAGTACAAAAAGAAGTACACAGGTTAAAAAAAAGTACATTTGCGTACTTCTTTGGGAGTTATGCAGAAAGCAGTACAATCAGTAAAAAAAAGTACGCGTACTGCTGAAAACAATACGTCTGGCAAGCCTATTTTGGGAGTAAACACATTTTAAACCTATTATCGGTATTGAGATTTTTCATTTGTCAAAAGTTAGCCATACTTTGAAAGAAAAAAAATCTCACGATTTTTTGGTGATCAAAACTTGATTTATATATCAAATAAAAGCTTTTCGTCTTGATAACATTCTAATAAGCACAATTTTTGTTCTCATATAGGTTTTTTTATGGAATAGAAACATTAAAAAAACAAAAAAATTAAAATTCCTACACCGAATCATAATGGGTCAACAAAAAAATATTATCCTAAAGATATTTTAATTACCTTTCCAATGGTGTACATATTGTTCCAACCCTATCATAAATGAAGAAAATATACTTAAGTTAATTTTTAAACTTTAAACCGAAGTAACTCCCCATACAGGCTTTTCGGTGAAAAAAAAAATTTCTTCGGGCCCCCAAAATCAGTAGTATAAATTTAGAATCAATCGGTGAGGTGCCTCTAAAGCCAACATACACCCAAATTATTCAATCGAAACAAAATTGAATCAACACAAATAGGAACAAATCTTATCTTACTTTATTCAATGTCCAATCATTGATTTAAAGGCATTATGAATTATTCAGTAATTTATAAAATGAATCCAATTTTATGCATATAAATTCAAAAAAAAAATTATCTCTTTCAAGGTCTGGCTGTGTATGTATGTATTTTTTTCTTATTCAGTAAAAACAACAACACACAGTTAATATATTTTTTCATGTTAATATGGAAAATTCTAGAGGTGCTTTTACATTTTCATTCATAACTTTTAAACGTCTGGACCAAATATGCCCATTTCCAATAGCAAACTGCTTAAGAAATTGGACCAAAATTTTGACTAAAAATTAACATCCTAGCTAGGGTTTTTCTTTTCCCGGACTTTTTCATTTCCCGGGACAGCGGGATGTTTTTCTGAATTTCCCGGAATCCCGGGAATTCCCGCTCGTTAGAAAATAAATAAATCCGACATATGTTGTACTTGAAAAACTCGATTTCTATTAAAACACCGTCCGACAAAGTTCATCTTTTGGTTGTACCCATGATAAAAATCTACTTAATATATTCAGAAACGAGGGCTGAATATAAAATATGCATGAATTCCACTTTTTCTAGATCAACTCGTTTAACAGTTTAAATCGCGAATATATGTATATATAGGTAATATATGTATATGGAAGGCCGTCTTAATTTTAAAATGAAATATATTAACTAAATATTAATTCGGGGTTGGAACGGTTAAACGAATAGATATATTAAAAAAAAGTGAAAGACACGGGTATTTTAATTTCTTCCCGGATATATTGGAATTACTAATGGGTGCAAACTTGTCTCGGACCAGTTTTAAAGTCAGAACTAATATAAATTTTTTGCTGAAGTATTTCTTAAACATGGAATCCAAAAATGTGTATTTGTAAAGATTTTGTTTCTATGCAGATTTACAGAAGTATTTGTATATAATTATTTTATAAAAAAGTTAAAGTGAGTATTCTTCACACAAATTTTTAGGCAAATTCTCTTAAATATTTTTGTAAAAAGTGACACTTGAATATTATTAAATAATATTTTATTCATCTTAACACACTAGATATAGTGAAAAATATAATTTATAATTTATACCTAATTGTTTACTATCAACTTGGATTTATATTATAGGTTAAAAAATAATTAGAATATGCATTCAAAATTAACGATTCATTGTCGCTCATAAACTGTGCTTCATAAGTTGTCGATCAGAGTTGAATTCCATAGGAAGCAGCTGGATAAAAATATCATTGTTAGAATTTCGTTGATGTTAGTCTAATTGAGTTGCTTCAATTTGCTGATTTGTTTCAATTCAATATAAATAGATCATCATCAACTATTAACCTATAAAGACAAAGAATATTGAGAATGGATTTGTAGCAGGACCCGAAAATACGTATTCTATCCTGCAGGCCATATCGAAATTTTAAAATTTTTACTCTATGTAATCTACTTGTAAAAACTTTTTTAATAATAATTTAATAATAATAATTTAAAGCTAAATGTGATAATATTTAATTTCAAATTGAACGAAAAACATTCATTAAATAGTTTTTTTAATTTTAATTGGCATCTTTTGAATAGAAATTTATATGTACAACTATTTAAAACGGAATTATTTAATGCAACTATGCAACATTTTAAATTAACATATAAAGAAATTCAAAATAATTTAAAAAAGCATCTGCATAGTATCTAAAAAATACAATTGAAATAAAGAAATAGCAGTTGAAATTGAAATAAAGTGAAAAAACCTCAAAATACTCAATTCAAAATTCGAAAATATTACTAATTTTTTAATACCTAGTTTTCCTGGAGGTATTTGGAACTGAGATACGGATGTTGAAGTGTTGTATATATTGCTTTATTTGAACAAACATCACCATTTTAAAGGCAAAAAATTTCTGAAGTTCGAATATTTGTTTTCGGTTTAAATGAACCAATTTCAACTGACATCCAAAAACAATTTGGCCTAAATAATATTATTTATACTAATTCAGTTTATTAAATTTTAAATCGCATTTTTTAATTTCAAATATTTCTTAGTTAAATGAATTTCAAATCCATGCTTTAAATTTAAATTTTCTAGCTTCCAAAATTGCAATATATAATAGCTAAAACTTCTGTAAAAGAATAAAAAAATCCCGGGAAATCCCGCACAAAATTCCCGGGATTGCGGTATTGAAAAAAGGGCGGGATTCCCGGGAATCCCGTCCCGGGAATTCCCGGGACATAAACCCTAATCCTGTCACAACTATTTTGAGCGTGATCGTGATTTCAACAGACAGACAGACAGACGGACACGGCTATATCGGTTTCGCTATTGATAACGATCAGGAACAGAGAAACAAGTTGACCAAAATAATCGGCGGCGGCGGCGGCGGCGGCGGCGATTGAGGTTGAGCCGGATAAAAATCGGCGGCGGCGGCGCAACCAAATAATCGGCGGCGGCGGCTTGATCGGCTGAAAACAACATTTTGTAATGTGATTTGAAAACCTTTAAGTTTTTTTACGAAAGATAGCTATTTTACTATCACTCTATATGCCTTTACGTTTTTTGCCATTACTCTTACAGTGAGGTTACATGATCAAGATTTTGCTTTCAAGTTGATAACACATACAGCTTGTCAAATTCAGTTGAACTTGAAGCTGTGACGTAGGCTGCATGCAACTTGATAGTCAATTTTGCTTTCAAGATGCCGTCGTCAAGGAAAGAACTAAAATTGCTCGCCTCTGTGGGCTGTTTCCGCACTGTAGGCTGTTCGAAAAGACTTTATTTTTTTCTTCACATCTTCCACAGACATTTTAATGTCAGCAGAAATTGGTTTTTTATTTATTTTTATTTTTAAATCATTTCGTCGATATACCGGAATATTCACATTCCGTATTTTATCAATCGTGTTTTATTGCGGCACAATATTTGTAAAAAGAAAAACAAATTTACAAGAAATTTGATCAGCTGTTTAAAAATTGACCGTCAAGTTTTCTCAAAACTTGAAAGTAAAAATTGATATCAAGTTGCTGTTCAATTTTTAAAATGTGAGTGTGTTAGTAAAAACGTGTGAGTGTATTAAAACTTAAAAGGAAAAAATTTATCGTGTAACCCCTATGTTACCTGACCATCTCTCAAAGATTTGTACGAATAATCTTCAAGGTTTACTATTTTTGAAAAGTTATTCATCATCGCTCTTATATCTGAAACATTTGGAATAATTATTGGAGGTGGTTTTTCTTCAGAAAGCTCTTTGTTAGCATTATCGTTAATATAATTATCATCATTATTGTCTACATCAAGTGCAGCAAACATGTTGTTGCTAGTAGGTACCTGGTATATCATCATTAGGGCAAGGAATTTCATGCACTTAAAAATGAAAAATATGCGGTTAAAAAAGAAAAATATGCACTCACAATATATGAAATATTCACTAAAAACTATAATTTTTGCAAAAATAATGCACTTTAAAACTTAAAAATATATTTAAGTTAGTTATTTTGCAAACAGACACAGAACTCGAAGATTTCCCATTGGTCAATAGAGTTTTAAAAATGTTTATTTTGATTGAATCAAAATATGAAAACGTATCAATTTTTTATATTTTTTTACAAAATAAAAAATGCTACTAAAAATATGCACAAATATGCATTAAAAAGCACAAAATATGCATTAAAAAGCCACCAAATATGCATTTAAAGTCGAAATATGCAAAAACATGCATTTATGTGAAAATATGCAACTACAAATCGATGCCAGTTTGTTCTATATTTGATGAGTCGGATAAATGTTTAGTCCATATTAGTTTTGGACTATCGAGAAATAACATGCATTTGCATGGAATTCCTTGCCCTAATCATCATTGTTGGTAGTTTTTGTTATTTTGATTGCATGCTTAACTAATTCTGGTGATCGATTTTGTCGTCGTTTCGTTATTTTGTTTTCAGCGACTGTCTACCAGACAATATCGCTTTCTTCAGTAGACTCGCTGCTACTATCCATTCTGCTGTAACAGCAGAGGATTAGTATAGCAGAACATTAATCCCTTTGTTTACTACTTAATAAGTAATAATTTGTTGTTGATTTCAATATAAAATGCAGTGTTGCCAACAAATTTTCAAAATAAATGGCTAGATCAGACCCAAAAATCGCTAGAAAATCTCTAGATTATAAACAGTGTAAATATTTAGCGATTTTATCGCTAGATTGTTGAAAAATAGTACTTAAAGCAGTTTTTACTCAAAAATTTCTTTAATATGTGAATAAGAAGTGTTATAAACTTTTAAATAATGAAAAATTTTACGATTAAGCTTCAAATAATGAGTCCTGATTTTCATTGAATTAATCTTAGTATTGAGAATACACAATAGAGGGCGTTGTACGTTGAAAAAGTGCATACCCATATTTTATCGAAATGTGTATTTTTAGAGTTTTTTTTTACTAACATCGTTTAACATGTTGTGTTTTATATTTCAATTTGCGAGTTTTAAATTATTACGGCTGATAAAAAAATCTCTAGATTTTTGGCTAATAGCTACAGGACAATTTTTCCCGCTAGGGGCGAAATAAAATCGCTAGATCTGACGAGAAAATCGCCGTAATGGTAACACTGATACAATGTATTAAAAAAAAAGTTTTTTCTTAAAACAAATGTTATTGCTTTTAATTTTAAATAGAATTATAGAAAAGAAATCACAATTAACTTCTGCACTTTATCACGGTCAGAAAATCACTCGCAAAAAATATATATAAAATCAATTTATATAAGATTTGTTGTTGGTTCACGTGTGATTTGTTTCATGTTCGCACAGATCCATGGCTAATCAAGACTATATCTAACAAATGGTCCTAAATATTTAATATAACATACAAGTTTTATTTAATAAATTATAAACATACCCTTTTAGGGCTCCAAAGTAATCCCAACATTGGGAAAATGTAACCCCCTTGGAACTCAAAACAATTTTTGCCTCTTATAGAATTTTCAGACAATTAAAGCATACTGGGAATCAATTTTTTTTATTCTTTTTAATTTTAACAAATTAAGGAATAAATAAAGACCATAGAAAAAATACATATCGATTGATTTAAGAAATTAAACTTGTTTGAAGACTTTTGAACGGAGGCTTTGTTAGAAAGTTTGGGCAGGAGGCACATTAGAGCGTACCACCTTACAGCCAAAAAAAAAGTGCGCCGTACACCCTCCAATATAAAGTATTTTTGCAAGGAGGTTTCAAAAAATTTTTTATTATTTTTTTATGCCGAACGTAGGGGTCGCCATTTTACATTTTTCGTTATATCTTTGGTATTTACAGTCGGATCTTAAAGTATAATACATCGATCTTTTTCTTTTGAGGAGACCAGTATTTTTCTCTAAAGTATCCCGTTCTAGTAGTTACCCACCAGATCTCAGTTGCTACCACCCTAATGTACCACCCTAATGTCGGAAAATTAAAGCTCGCAAAAAATCATTAAACTTTTGCTAAGGAAGTTTTTCGCTAAACCCAGTAGAAATTTTTTTTTATATATTGGTTGCCGAATGTAGGGGTCGCCTTTTTAAATTTTTTTTAGTTGGATTTTTACTATATAGCAAAACACTGGTCTCCTCGAGGCAAAAAAATCGATATATCACACTTTAAAAACCGATTTTTTTTTTAAATCGCCTTCCAAAAATACATCATATTGGAGGGTGTACGGCGAACTTTTTTTTGAGGTACGGTCTAATGCACATATCTTGTAGGGACCCATTTGAATTAGATGCCCAATCAATAATGTCCTTAAATGATGAAATTGTGTGATCAATTCGAACATTGGTTTGAGCATTTTATCCGTAAAAGTGTCCTTTTCTAAATATTATAGAATTTTACAATATCTTTTATCTTTACTTTTTCATTTATTTGTTTAATTTATCCAAAATATTCAACTGGACCATTTTTAAAAATGTATTTAGAATTGAAAAAATATGTATGGGTGATATTAAAAAATGTGATAAAAACCATGTAACCAGCTAATTTCAAATGCATGGATTACATTTGAGTTATATATTTCGATATATATCAGCACATTGTCACGTGTTTTACAAAATTTATAACAATCTGACCAATTTTTGTTTAATACATAAAATTTGTAACCAATTTTATAGGCCAAATGTAAACTCCGTAACCAGTAACTCATAAGGTTTTTTAACTTTAATAGATTATATTTTAATAACCAATGAAGCTAAACACTAACTGTAAGAATTTATATGAAGAGGAGAAGTAACGCTTTTAACAAAAATGAATACATTTTGCAAACTTTTTCGTATATCTATGCTAACACGACTTCAACTCTGTAACGATTTTTCGTCATAATTTTTGATTAAAATGCATACACCAAATACATATATTGAGTTTTAAATGCAAAGTTAAGCAGCTATGTTTTTTTATTAATTGATTTTTTACACATCTGCAAAGAGCTGCATTATTAACCCATATTATATTAACCCATTAAGAACTTTTTTTTAAATTTTTTTCACAGTATAAATTTACATAAGCTTTTATAGCTTAAAAAAATTATATTTATAAAAATTTAATATTTAGAAGATTTTAACTTGTTTCTTTTCATATAAAAAAATTGTTTTTAGCTCTGGTTGTTCAAGTTTAATGAATTAGTAAATTCTTTTTAAAAATATATATTTATTTTAAAATTTTTTATATTTGAAAATTGATACTTCCAGCCGAAATAAGCCGAAAAAAATCGGCGGCGGCGGCTGGAGCAAAAATGACCGGCGGCGGCGGCGGCTTAAACGGCTCACGGCGGCTGGCTTGTTTCTCTGATCAGGAATATATATTTTTTTTATGTCCCAGATTTTTTTTTCGATGAGTTACAAACGGAATGACAAAATGATTTATACCCTCCTGCACAGTGGGATGGAGGGTTTAAAAAATAAAATAATGTATGCACCCTTATATGTTTATATATGATGATATATTAGAACACTATTTAGAAATTTTCTCATATGTAATTATTAAATAATATAAAAATATTTGCTTTATCGTAAATTGTTTATATAGTAATGTATGCATCATACTTGGGATTTTTTCATTGGCATTGAAATTTCATTATCATTAGTTGACTAATGCTAATGGCAAAAAAATTTCATTACCATTTAATGGTACTGAAATTTTCTGGCATTAGAATTTGTAATACTAATGCTAATGAAATCGCACTAATGCCTTAAAAACTATGAACAATTGAGTAAAAAAAAGCATTTGTTTACAAAAAAAAAAGGGGTATGGTTAGATTGCTTTTTCTTCAACTAGCCACCGAACTTTGTTCTATGAAGTGGGTGTTATAGTCCCTAGATTATAAATTTTAAAAAACCGCACTTAAAAAATTGCAAAATAATCGCAGAACGCGAAAAAAGTATTTATGGTACAAAAATTTAATTGAAAAACTTAATCAGCGATTTTCATTCTGCAAACAAACATACTGATGTAAGAATTTTCCTTTTGTAAATTTTTTTCCGCGACTTTTTTCGCGATTTCTTTTTTCAATTAATCACCGAACTTTGTTCTATGAATTGGGTATTATAGTCCTTAGATTATAAATTTTAAAAAACCACACTAAAAAAATTGCAAAATAATCGCGGGACGCGAAAAAAGACTTTATGGTACAAAATTTTAATTAAGAAACTTAATCAGCGATTTTTATTCTGCAAACAAACATACTGATGTAAGAATTTTCCATTTTGTAAATTTTTTCCCGCGACTTTTTTCGCGATTTCTTTTTTCAATTAATCACAGAACTTTGTTCTATGAATTGGGTATTATAGTCCCTAGATTATAAATTTTAAAAAACCACACTTAAAAAAGTGAAAAATAACCGCGGAACGCGAAAAAAAAACTTTATGGTACAAAAGTTGAATTAAAAAACTAAATCAGCGATTTTATTCTGCAAACAAACATACTGATGTAAGAATTTTCAACTAAATCTGATTTAGTTTTTTAATTCAACTTTTGTACCATAAAGTCTTTTTTCGCGTTCCGCGGTTATTTTGCAATTTTTTAAGTGTTTTTTTTTTTAATTTATAATCTAGGGACTATAATACCCAATTCATAGACCAAAGTTCTGTGATTAATTGAAAAAAGAAATCGCGAAAAAAGTCGCGGATAAAAAATTTACAAAAAGGAAAATTATTACATCAGTATGTTTGTTTGCAGGATAAAAATCGCTGATTTAGTTTTTTAATTCAACCTTTGTACTATAAAGTCTTTTTTCGCGTTCCGCGATTATTTTGCAATTTTTTAAGTGCGGTTTTTTTTAAATTTATAATCTAGGGACTATAACAACCATTTCATAGAACAAAGTTCGGTGGCTAGTTGAAAAAAAAATCGCGAAAAAATGTCGCGGAAAAAAAATTGCAAAAAGGAAAATTCTTACATCAGTATAAATATTTATTTGCAGAATGAAAATCGCTGATAAAGTTTTTGTACCATAGAGCTTTTTTCGCGTTCCGCCATTATTTTGCAATTTTTTAAGTGTGGTTTTTGTAAAATTAGAATCTATAACTCATACCAAAGACTGGTGGTTAGTTGGAAAAAAAAAGTTTGCGAAAATAATTTTGCAAAAAGTAAAATTCTTGCATCAATATATTACTTTGCACAATGTAAATCGCTGATTAAGTATTTTAATTAATTTTTTATACCACAAAACCCTTTTCGCATTCCGCATTTGCAAGCTCAGAAATGAATTTGAAATCTATAAAATGACGTTTATGAATTTGAAATCTATAAAATGACATTTACAAATGCCAATTCTTTCTTATAATTGAGGCATTAGTAATCGTAATGAAAAAAAAACGGCCTGTCCCAAACATATTTTTGCTGGTAATATATATATATTTGTTTTTACTAGAAAAAATATATATTTGCATGCAAATATATTATGTTTGCCAGCAAATATATTATGTTTGCCTGTAAATATATAATGTTTGGATGAAATGAAATGACGCTATCGACAAATATTATATGTTTGGCAGCAAACATATAATATGTGTGTCATAAACAAATTATGTTTCCATGCAAGCACTATATATAAATAAAATATTTAGTTATAAAGCAATTATTAATATATGCCAAACAATAGGCGTATTTATTCTACTCTCCAAATTTCTCTATATTTTAATGGAAAAACATCAAAAGTAAAATTAATACATCTACTGTTTGACGATTATTTAATAACAAAATATATTATAAATCACATTGAATTTTACATCTAATACATTCATTGAAAAACAATAACTACAATCTCTTCATTTATTTTTTATTTATTTTTATTAACAAATATTAATTAAAAACTCTTATAATAATTTTATGTTTTATTTATACAAATTTATTTTATTTTTTCACATCTTCCACAATAAAATTAACAAATAAAAGAAAAATATCACTAAATTTTCTGACTAGATGCAGTCTAGCTAAACTAAACAATTATTACAAACTACAAAAGTTGTAATGGCTACGTACAACTTTATATGTATCAAGAATGGAAATTCGCCGTTTTTGCAAATATATTTTAATTGTATCCACAAATATAATTATTACCGGGAAATATATGTATAGTAACTATAAAAACAATATAATTGGAAGCACATCGCAAATACATATATGGTAGTTTGTAAACATACATTGATTACCTCCAAACATATACAAAAACGTCTTTTTCCTCCGTGTAATTAATATTAAGTCCAATGGGTCTTTTCTGACCCCAGGCCACTAAGGGTTAAATTTTTTTTAAAGAAATGAAAAGATAATTATAATCTAACCAAATTTGAGTGCTGTTTTTCCGAAAACCTTGTAAAATTTGATGAAAACATTGAAATTTTTAAAATTTTTGGCAAAATGAGCAATTTTTGTAAAATGTCCTGAAAAACAGTCGCTCCAAACACAAACTCGAATTATCATTTTTCCAATTTATTTTTTTTTGTCTTTAAATAGCAACTATTATGTGGTACAAATAGCAATCGAGATCTCCAAATTAGGCATTTTAAAAAATCTTTAAAATTAATTTAAAAAAAATATGTTTTTGCATTTTTATCAAATTTGTGGGTCATTTTGGATTCCAGGCTAAAGTGGGTTAATGATATCCGATGAAGTCAAAATTCCATGTATAAATCATTTTGACTATATTAAATGAAGAAATGGAATAAAAAATAATTTTTTTCGAAATTTCGAATTTTGGGAATTTTTAATAGTAATACACTTTTTTCCAAAAGGGGCAATTTTCGTCCAACTTTCGTTTTCCAAAAAAAAATCGATTTCTTCCATTTGGGACCATTTCCAATAAACCTGGGGGTGTAAACCTGGGGACACTCTAATATGCATATATATGTATTAGGGCGGGTCAAATTGTATGGAACGATTTTTTTTGATGGAGCGTATGGCAAAAACGTAATCTATAGGTGATTCTGAGAAATTTTGCTCAAGAGACCATAGCTCTAAGTCGGATTTGGAGCTGTCCAAAATTTCAAAATAGATATTTTTCCATATATACATAGAATATTTTAAATAAATTCGTCATAAAATCGGATAGAATTATAGTAGATTTCTCAATCTGGGCTTGTTTGAAAGGTATTTTTATCACCTTTCAGAATCTGTATTGATACCTGTAAAATAAGTCGTCAATGCCAGCATTGTTCAATTAAACACTTTGTAACACTGAATAATGACGTTACAAAATAATGACGTTTACCAACACTAAACGTTGCCAAGCTTGCTTTTCCTTCTTCCTTAATCGTTCATCGTGCAATGCGCACGCAGTTTGCCAAAATACTTAAATAAAAACTCGGTTATCACAATACCAATTTTTTTTTTTAATTTTTAAATTTAGTGTGACACAATCAAAGAGTGCAGTGATAATATCAAAGTTATTAAGGATAATCAAGAACCATCAACATCGTCTGCGTTGTATTCGCAAATGGAAGCAATAACATCAAGTTTTGACTCTAGATTGACTAACATGCCTCAGCAAGATATTGTTGTTTTTGGTTTATCAAGTGATTTAAAGCTGCCTACACACTAGGGAACATACTGAAAAAAAGAGAGCATTTTTTGTGAATGTGTGAGTGCTTTTGTGTGTGTGTGCGTGTTGAGAGCGTGCATTTCGTGTTTACAAAATTTTTTGATATTTTTTGTTCCCTCAACCATGTTCCCTAGTGTGTAGGCAGCTTAAATGATCTTACTTTGCCTACTAAATGTGACATTTTAAAGTGATCGTTCTAAATTTGAAAACAAAATGTTCTCGTATAAAACTTTTACTTCTAACGTAACAGATAAATTGATCCAAATTTGGTGTTAATTAAATATTGAAATCATTAATAGAAAGAGTGTTTTCAAGAAATTAACTGGTTTGCTTGATAAATAACAGAAACATGTACAACATAGAAACAAAAGAGATGAATTTAAAGCATTTGTTGATTCAATAAACGAATTATTTTATATTGGCAAATGTAATTGCAAATTAAAAAACAACAGAATGCTCGTGTGGATTGATTCCAGAACATCTAAAAGAATTTATGATGGACCAGCATAATGATAGAAAATTCACAATACCTGAATATACGGAAGACGTTGAAGAAGTAGCTACAACAATACCAACACTTACAACTGGTACCGATGATCCAACATACGAACCACCTGAATTACACATGGATGAAGATGAAAATGAAGCAACAACAGAGGTTCCAGAAGCAACTGTTCAAATGAGACGAGGTCGTTATACTCAAAGATACGATACCTTAAATTTTGCTATGATGTGTGATAGATTCGGTATTTCAGATAGAGTCGCTTCATATTTAGCAACAGCTTTATTCGAAGATATAAATTTTAGAGATGTTCATGGTAATCTTGTTAGTTGTGTGTTTATGTCTTTTCTAGACCAACTTTTTCATACAAATCAATGATCATGCCTTAACCCGTTAGCTGTCGTGGGGGTCATATTTGACCCCATGATTTTAGCGTAAGGGTGAACGCGCCACGCCTCCTTTTACGTAAGGGTGAACCCTTTACGCCCCCTTTTACGTAAGGGTGAACCCTTTACGCCCCCTTTTACGTAAGGGTGAACCCTTTACGCCCCCTTTTACGTAAGGGTAAACACTTTACGCCCCCTTTTACGTGAGGGTAAACCCTTTACGCCCCCTTTTACGTAAGGGTGAAGGTGGGAAGTTGAGCGTTGGTGGTGTATGTGAGTGTATAGTTTTTTAAAGTGAGTTGTTAATGTAATGTAACCGTTAAAGGGTTAAGGAAATGTGGTTTTGTAAATTATAAATGCTAACCGCAAAAGAAGTTCTCACATTAGGGGCGTTCATAGAATCATGTGATTTTTACAAGTATTTAATAAATAGATTATTTTAAAATGTGTTTTATCTGAACTTCCCTAATACTATTTTTAAATTATAGTATTAACCGCAAAGAATTTCACTTATATTAGGGGTTCATTAAATTGTGTAATTTTTATAAGAATTTAATAAATACAATTTTTTTAAATATGTTTTATCTGTATTTCCCTAATACTAACCGCAAAGAAATATTCGTGCGTTTTAATAGTTTATATTTAGAGTTGGGCTAAAAATGATCTAATGGAACAGTTCACAAAATTATGTGATTTTTTTTTTACAAGCATTTAATAAATAGATTATTTTAAAATGTGTTTTATCTGAACGTCCGTAATACTATTTTTAAATTATAGTATTAACCGCAAAGAAAATGTCATTTACATTAGAGAGTTCATAAAATTGTGTGATTTTTCTATAAGAATTTAATAAATAAAATTTCTTTAAATGAGTTTTATCTGAATTTTCCTAATACTAACGACAAAGAAATAATCCTGACTTTTATTAGTTTATATTTAGAGTTGGAAAAAATGAACTAATAGGACAGTTCACAAAATTATGTGATTTTTTTACAAGTATTTAATAAATAAACTTTTTTAAAATCTATGTGTATCTGAACCCCCTAATACTACTTATGCATTGTGTTTTTTTTATTAAATTTACAATTTTAATTTTTTAGTATTAAACTTTCGATTTTATTCATCAGTTATACTTTTTTAAATTACCCGTGTAAAAAGTTCAGATCTAACCAGTTCTCAGTAGATCTGGCGCACCCTATATAATCAGATCCATTTGATTTTGACTTTAAACTAGAATTAAAGAACTTCTGGCTTTAATTTAATCTTCTTACCGAGTACAAAGTTTGTTTGTACATTTTTTATTTTTGGTGCCAGCTCAAATGAATAAGATTTGGTACCAGATCTGATACCAAATCTGATCCGATCTGCTAATATCTGACCATGAAAATCACCCAATTTACCAGATCATTTTAGATATAAACAGACACTAAATCTGGTCAGATCTGGCCAAAAAGTATGAGTTGGAAAAAAAATTAACTAAGGACAGTTCACAAAATTATATGATTTTTTACAAGTATTTAATAAATAAATTTTTTTAACTATTTTCAAATAGTTGTAGTTATTTGTTGAAAACTTCAAATAATGTGTTCAGAGTTGAAGTGTGACGGGTAGTCGAGGGGGAGATAAGTCTGAAATTATGAGTTCAGGGTTGTATTCTGTGATGTCCCTAATTTTAATTGTTGTATATCGTAGGGAATTTTTTGTGGTTTTTGAATTTGGAAATATTTTATCGTCGAAAGTTTTTGTGGTCTTGATTATTAAAGTAGTTTCGCGGTTTGGTTATGTAATTATTTTTGCGTTTTTTCGACTATTGGGATTGAGAATTTATTTAGCTGCGATAAGAAATAAAATAATTGATATGTAAAAAAAAAACTTCTTTTATTATTAAAATTTATTAAAATTACAATGTTTACGGATAGTAATTAACCACCGAGTGGTGGTAAGTTGTTCTTAAAATAATTATAGTTAATCGTTTTTGTTTTTGTAGGTAAAATTTATTAAAAATATAGTGTCTAAATTTAGCTTTATCGTATAGTTTTTTTCCTATACATATGTTAAAAAGAAATAATTGTAAGTTGTTCTTGAATTAATTTTAGTTGCTTGTTATTGTGATTAAAATTTGTTGAAACTATAATGTTTAAATTTAGTTACATTGATTATGTTTTCTTTATCAGTAAAAAATTAATATAAATTCCAAACCAGTTTCTTCACAAGTTAATTGTATTACTTTCCTTTGCACAAGTTAGGACAAAAAAAAAATGGAAGCAATTATTAGCAACAATATCGATTAGATGAATGTGAGGAGTTTGCTGCTTTTTTCAACATATTAGGGTATAAGCCAACAATTGAAGCGGAATCATTAATATTCAACACCCCATATGCTGTATATGATGCTGACAGGGTAACAATCAACCAGAAAGAACGAAAATTGTTGGTTTTAGAAGACTTTATATTAATTCTTCCAAGAAGATATTTGGTGGTATCCAACCATCAGTTAACTTTATTCAAAAAGAAAATATTTTCTGTTATAAGGAAAAAAAGTGTTTTTTGTGATTCATTAGAATTAAATTTTTAATAAAATAAAATATTTATATAAAAATAAAAAGTGTATTTTTATTTAATTTTTAATTTTCTTTTTTACTTTATTTTAATTTTCTTATAAATATATCTACATTTTGATTTCTTAGTTCTATTAGTGCATATATCATTCCAATACAATTTTCTGGAACGCTTATCTTTACTTCATACATTGCGTAACATTTTAGTGAATCAAAAACACGCAATTTATATTCAAATCTGAATGTTATCTCTATCACACATACATTTCATATAATCAACTTCTAAATGTTGGTTGATTTCAAATTTGATGCATTCATCTAATGCATCTAGGAAGAATGTATCACTGTACCAGGCTTCTTTAAGTTCCAACAATCTGTAATCTGGATCTGTATTGTATTCGTTGATAACATCCTCCTTTATGTAGATCGTTTTAGTTTTAGGATCAAAGGATAAATGCTTCATGTTAATATTTTCTTCGCAAATAAAATTTAATGAGTTCATCAACATTCTTTATAATTTTAACGATTATTGAGCTGTGTGTTACGATATTTATACTTTTTGATTTCTAACGTTGTGTGAATGTGTGAGGTTAAGTGCGGTTAAAAATGCGGTTATATAGATTAAAAAGTTTCTGTGTTAAATTATATCGATCGTGAAAAATTTTACATTCACACGTGTTAACATTCTATATACAATCATTTGTCATCATCTCACAATCATATTTATGTAATCCCCAAATTGAATATATAAACGGATTAGAATTATTATTATATGTTCTTAATTCATTTATCATTTCTTGAAAGAAATTTGTATGATCCTTAACAGGTCCTGCGAAGATCCTTTAAGGTCCTGCCACATCCTTTGAGGTCCTGCGAAGATCCTTTGAGGTCCTGCGAAGATCCTTTGAGATCCTGCCACATCCTTTGAGGTCCTGCGAAGATCCTTTTAGGTCCTGCCACATCCTTCGAGGTCCTGCCACATCCTTCGAGGTGCTGCCACATCCTTCGAGGTCCTGCGAAGCGTCGAGTGTGTGCCGAGCGTTGGGGTTGTCAACGAATAACTTTACTTGGAGAGCGGGACCTCAGATGGTATATAGTATCAAAATTTTTTAAGGATGCTTATTCCCGATATTAAAATGAATGTACCCGGGTAAAAAATCTTAATACGGTGTCATATACAATTATATCTTATTTGATACACAACGACATACAACTTGATCCGAAAAATGGGGCATCTACTTGTGTCTAATTATATCAAATTAGATATAATTTGATACAGTTTGATCCGAGACTTGTCCATATCCAGGACATCAAATTACATCTAATTCGATATAAAAATATCTGATTTTATATAATTTTGTCTAATAGTAGGTATACTTTTTATGCATACCGGCTATTAAATTGATATTGAAATTTCTATAGCTTGAACAATTTTAAAGGCCAAATTTTATAACATAAAATAAAAATCTAATCTAAATCGTTTGCATCATTTTTTAATTTAATTTAAAATGCAAAAAAATCACGTGAAAATTATTTGGCTGTGGAGAAATTAACTCTTAATTTATATTAATTTGTACGAGATCATATAGAAAGTTATATAAAATTACAAGAATATATTTTTAGTATGACGATACATACAGTGTTATATAACTTAGTTGCGAACCATATAATCATATCGGTCACTACATATATTTTGATTAGTTTTATATGGCTTATATAGTTATATATGGAGTCAGATTTGGGGATATGTAATAACATCAATTACCGTACAAAAAATTCATTGAAAAAATATCAGATATTTTTGTATATAATGATATGTGTCTTAATGTGAATCCATTCACCTTCATATATAACCCAATCACATTATATATAACAATATATAACTATTTTTACCCGGGTATATATACTCGTATATATATATATATATATTAAGAAAATAAATGTATCTATTAGTATAATAAAATATATTAAAATTTTAAAGTATCTGCTAACGATCTGCTTTGTATCTGATAACGACCTGCTTCGTATCTGATAACGACCTGCTTTCTATCTGCTAACGACCTGCTTTGTATCTGGTAACTACCTGCTTTGTATCTGCTAACAACCTGCTTTGTATCTGATAACGAACTGCTTTGTATCTGATGACGAATAGCATGAACTGTGAATACCCTCAATATTTATATAAAAAAAAATAAAAAAGTTAATTTTCAATTTTTCTTTTACTGTATTTTAATTTTCTTATAAATATATCTACATTTTAATTTCTTAGTTCTATTAGTTCATATATTATTCTAATACAATTTGCTTTCCGCAATGATATTAAACAATCTCGCATCATTTTATATATTATTTTATTTTTCTCATAGTTTTAGTTAGAATAGGTATGACATCCACAAAACTCGTCAACTAATATATAACGATTATTCATCGGACTGGATATTAAATATATTTTATACAATAATATCAGCTTCTCGCAATTCTTCAATTATTGAGACTATTTTATTATTATGTTTATTATGATCAGCAGCTTGTGATACTATCAATAGTCTGAGGCGATCAACCAGCTCATTAGGATTATCCCAATATAATAATTTGCTTTTTTGGAATTTAAGTTCATTAGACCACTTCCCGTTTTATCATTTTTAAATAATTTACTTATAATATTTCGATATTTAAAAGCCTTTGTACCTTTTATTTGACCAGCTGGTGTATAGCCTCTTTTATGGGCATTTGTTTCCACTAAAATCTTCCTATAAATCGCCAATTCAGTTTTATCATAACTCTTTGGTTTTAAATGAAACATTAATTCATATAAACCGGTGTTAGTAACCACATTTGGTTTCCAATTTCAATTTTATCCTCGCTTACTTTTATATCGCTGTTACCAAATTTCCAATCTCCATTTGAATCTTTGTGCGGGCCATAGAGTGTATCCAATTCATTTTTTCTAACCAACTGGGATAAATCTATTGGATTTATTGTAGTATTATTACCATCCTCTGTTGTATCCCCTTGAGAATAGAAGTCATCGTCATCATTTGTCTTATATAAAGTCTTTTGTACTCTATCATCATCGATATTACTTATATGTTCTTTCGTCGGAGTACTTGATTCGAATTTCATTGGTAATTGATTAAAAGTTAAATTTGAATAATTGTTCATTTCATTTTTAATTTCATCTTTAATGATTTTTGAAATCGTCTTTGTATTTTTAGAAATGTCAATAAATTCTTTCAATGGTTCTGTTATAGGTTTAAAAGTTTCTTTAAGTTTTTTAGAAGCATTACTTTTATCCAATTTTATATTTTGAAATTTTCTTTTTAAAGCATTTCTAGTCTTTACCAATTCTTTCAACACTTTTTCTTTCATTGTTGATTGTGACAAAATTAAGGCTAGGTCTGGTTTATCAGTTAAGGTATCGGATCAGGTATTAGATCTGGTAACGGATTAGGTATCAGATCAGGTATTGAATCAGGTATTAGATCAGGTATCAGATTAGGTATCGAATCATGTATTACATCAGATATAAAATTAGGTATCGGATTAGGTTTCAGATCAGCTGTAAGTATTAAATCAGATAGCAAATCAGTTATCAGATCAGGTATTAAATCAGGTATCAGATCAGATATAACTGGTAGTTAAATAAGCTTGTAGATAGATCTAATTGATTCAATGGTTGAATCTTTACTAACTAAGATTTATAATTATAGTTTTTTTTATTTCAATGAAAATATTAAATGACTATCTATAGCGACCACCATCTAAATCATCATCTTTGCTTATTGTTAAAAAATCCATATTTATCTTTCCAACATTTTCGACATATATCGCAAAACTTATTATAGCTCATATCCGTTCCAACAAGATCGCTATATATATGGTTTATATTCATTTCATCCTGCTTGAACTTAATAATCATATTTACATTATATCGTATCAAATGCTTAGGAATTCGGGTATAAGTTTGACATAAATAAAAAGGAATCCACATATAAATATGAATATTTCTAATTATGATAAAAAACGGTGTAAAGATTATTACTTTATTAAGAAATTTTATTAACTTATATTTAAATAAAAAGGAACATTGAGAACTTATAGGAGTTTATTTTTATAACAGCTTTGCATAATTAAATATACATCAGTTAATGTAACATTCATCTATTAGATGTCCTGAAAAGAATTAATATTGTTACGTTTTTACTTTTTAAAAACGTTGGTTTATTTCCCTTAAATAAACCGGATTCTTTTCTATTGCAATCAAAATAACCAGTCCCAACGCTGACACCAATTATTACGTTTTACCTCACAAAACGTTCGATTATCTCCCTTAGATAAACCGTCCTGGTGCTGTCTCAGCGATAATAACAACCAATTAGCCAATAACCAAAACACGAACACACTTAAGTTTGAAATAGCTTAGACACTCGTATTTTATTTACACACTATTACTTATTTACAAGCTCTCTCTATTATGACCATTACTAGAGCGCTACTAACTTTAACACGATATTAACTCGCGGTCTTAACAGCACAACTGTTAATTATCAACTTCTCTCTACTAATGTTAACGCGCGCCTTATATAGTAACAGCCATACTTCTACAACACACTGGATAATTCTAGCATGCTATACTTAACTCTACATACGCTTACAGACTATATACACAACCATCTATACATTATTACTCTACATTAGGCTTAACACTATACACAAACACAAACTGTTATAATAAACACTTATCATTAACCAACTATACAATATAACTCCACATTAGACTTAACGCTATACAAACACACAAACACTTATAATAAGTCTACATCACGCTTAGAGACTATACAGTTACACAAACATTTATCATTAACCACCCTACGGGAAATTTTAACAAACTGTCACCGAACTGGCCCCTTTATATGAAATAGACTGGTCACTTTTACATGGCGTTGTCATAGGAGGTGGAAATTGACCCCTTGTGACATGTCACAAGACAACTCCCAGGACAGGTCCCTGAAATTGAGAGTTCAGTAACCTGTCCTAGGATTTGTCTTGTGACATGTCACAAGGGGTCAATTTCCACCTCCTATGACAACGCCATGTAAAAGTGACCAGTCTATTTCATATAAAGGGGCCAGTTCGGTGACAGTTTGTTAAAATTTCCCGTAGGGCAACTATACAATATAACTCTACATTAGGCTTGACATTATACATACACACAAACTCTTATTATTAACCAACTATACAATGTGACATAATACATACACACAAACACTTATTATAAACCAACTATACAATTCTAATGCGTAATTAACCATAGCATATTCTTAGGTGTATAATTAAATGTAGTACTATGTTGCCAGATTGATGTATTTTGTCCATCCCGTCTCTTGGGCTATTTTCTTCTAGAAAAGTCCAGAGTTTTCTATACTAGGCCAAGCCATTTTCGTAACACTGCCGCCCACTTAAATCTATTCGTCCCGAATAGGCACAGATGTTCCCCTTCCATAGTTGGCTAGTTTCTTCAGATGTTCACACCTCATTTTAAATCGTAGGCTGCTATACTTGTACATTCATCAACCATGCCAATTAGCCCATTGACTGCTTTATAAAGGCCGTCCCGACGAGTTTGTGGTTTTGACGACAATCCTAGATTTCGTGTTGAGTGTAGAGAAATAGAACCAACTGGCCCTCGTTGTATGCCACAGAGCTTGCAGCTCCATCGTTTTCTTCTTTTTTTTTTCCTCTTTTTGAAAATTAGAAAGCCATAACGATGTAAACTATTACCTCTTGGCGGTCCCGGACCGATACGGTTAGATAGCACATTTTCCACTAGCCAATGATGACATTCACGGTACGTGGCTTCCTTACTAGTTGGTGCATCAGGATTAGGCATACCCGAAGTATAAAATGCGTTGATGTCTGCATTCCAGCTTAACTGTGGTTTATTTCGCACCTGAGTTGGAATCAATGCATTACCTTCTTTAACCTGAACATCATCACAGTAAACATTCAGCACAGTAGGAGCGGTATCAACAACGTCGAGAACAACTTCATGTTCTGTAAAACTTTCCAAAGTCGTCATTTTAGCAAATGTCATTTTATCAACAATCGCAGTAGAACTTCTAGGAAATTTCATTTCTGTAGATAACCAAACCGGCAAAGTTGAAGCAATTTCTTTACTGCTATCAAAACATGATGTCTTTATTCTGCTAGAGCTTTCCCGAACAACTCGAACCAGCCCACCTTGGCATTGAAGATCGCTCACATTTGTCTCTAGGTCATTCTCCAAATTTTCCATTTCACTCTCAAAATCGACCAGCATCTCATCAAAGTTGCTGCCTTGTGCCTCAACACAACCCACTCTATGCTTTATGACCCCTTCGCTTGTCTTCGGTTTCTCATTTGTTGCTCTAGAAATTACACAATGTTCATCTAGCAGTTTCCCATCTGTGGCTCTAGATGTTTCCTGTGCTTCACCCAGAAGTTTCTCATTTGCAGCTTTAGAATTTTCGTGAATCTCATCTAGATTATTCTCATTTTCGTAAAATTTGCTGCCTTGTGCCTCAACACAACCCACTCTTTGCTTCATGACCTCTTCGATTGCCTTCGGTTTCTCCTTTGTGACTCTAGAAATTTCACAAACTTCATCTAGCAGTTTCTCATTTGTGCATCTAGATGTTTCCTGTGCTTCACCCAGAAGTTTCTCATTTGCAGCTTTAGAAGTTTCCTGAACTTCACCCAAAAGTTTCTCATTTGCAGCTCTAGAAGTTTCGTGAATCTCATATAGACTTTCCGTAGTTGTAGCTCCAGCTTCAACTTGTAGTTCCTCATTTACTCTCGAAGTTTCTTGATCTCCATTTAGAAGTTTCTTATTTTTGCCTCTAAGTGTTTCCAGAACTTCATCTAGTTTCTTGTTTGTGGCTCTAGTTTCTCTAGAGTTTTCTTCCATTTTCTCCATCATTTTTCTATAGTTTTCTTCCATTTTGCTAGAGTTTTTTTCTTCCCTTTCTCTAGAGATTTCTTCCATTTTCTCCATTATTTTTCTAGAATTTTCTTCCATTTTTCTAGAATTTTCTTCCATCATTTTTCTAGAATTTTCTTCCATTTTTCTAGAATTTTCTTACCTTTTTCTAGAATTTCGTTCAATCATTTTTCTAGAATTTTCTTCCATTTTCTCTATTATTTTTCTAGAATTTTCTTCCATTTTCTTTATTATTTTTCTAGAATTTTCTTCCATCATTTTTCTATAATTTTCTTGAACTTTTACTAAAAGTTGTTCATTGGTGGCTCTGTAATCGGCTTTAAATTCCTTCAGAGCGAAAAGTATCGCGTTGATGTCCATATTAGCTGTAGCCGTACGTGTACTTACTTCTGTTTCTCTCTTTTCCCTTTCTTCTTCTTTGTCTTCAAACTCGTAAGTATCGATGTCCACGCCACGTCTCTTGAATTCTTCTATAAATCTTCTCTGAAGTTCTGCCTTATTACCTGTTGTCGGCAGCTCCAACTTACTCAATTCCTGCTTGAGCTGTTCCACTTTAAGCTCCTCAAACTTCATTGCTTTTAGGTTTGTTTATTTGGCAATCTCCTGGTTACTTATTTTTCGCAGTCTACTTTGTAGGCGTGGGTTCGAATCCCACTTCTGACACCAATTGTTACGTTTTTACTTTTTAAAAACGTTGGTTTATTTCCCTTAAATAAACCGGATTCTTTTCTATTGCAATCAAAATAACCAGTCCCAACGCTGACACCAATTATTACGTTTTACCTCACAAAACGTTCGATTATCTCCCTTAGATAAACCGTCCTGGTGCTGTCTCAGCGATAATAACAACCAATTAGCCAATAACCAAAACACGAACACACTTAAGTTTGAAATAGCTTAGACACTCGTATTTTATTTACACACTATTACTTATTTACAAGCTCTCTCTATTATGACCATTACTAGAGCGCTACTAACTTTAACACGATATTAACTCGCGGTCTTAACAGCACAACTGTTAATTATCAACTTCTCTCTACTAATGTTAACGCGCGCCTTATATAGTAACAGCCATACTTCTACAACACACTGGATAATTCTAGCATGCTATACTTAACTCTACATACGCTTACAGACTATATACACAACCATCTATACATTATTACTCTACATTAGGCTTAACACTATACACAAACACAAACTGTTATAATAAACACTTATCATTAACCAACTATACAATATAACTCTACATTAGACTTAACGCTATACAAACACACAAACACTTATAATAAGTCTACATCACGCTTAGAGACTATACAGTTACACAAACATTTATCATTAACCAACTATACAATATAACTCTACATTAGGCTTGACATTATACATACACACAAACTCTTATTATTAACCAACTATACAATGTGACATAATACATACACACAAACACTTATTATAAACCAACTATACAATTCTAATGCGTAATTAACCATAGCATATTCTTAGGTGTATAATTAAATGTAGTACTATGTTGCCAGATTGATGTATTTTGTCCATCCCGTCTCTTGGGCTATTTTCTTCTAGAAAAGTCCAGAGTTTTCTATACTAGGCCAAGCCATTTTCGTAACAATATTGTTAAATTTATTATAAAAAAAGAATGGTTTTCGTCAACTGAATTAGAGAATCTATTAAATAAGTATAATTGCTATATTGATAAGGATCATACAAATTTCTTTCAAGAAATTATAAATGAATTAAGAACATATAATAATAATTCTAATCCGTTTATATATTCAATTTGGGGATTACATAAATATGATTGTGAGATGATGACAAATGATTGTATATAGAATGTTAACACGTGTGAATGTAAAATTTTTCACGATCGATATAATTTAACACAGAAACTTTTTAATCTATATAACCGCATTTTTAACCGCACTTAACCTCACACATTCACACAACGTTAGAAATCAAAAAGTATAAATATCGTAACACACAGCTCAATAATCGTTAAAATTGTAAAGAATGTTGATGAACTCATTAAATTTTATTTGCGAAGAAAATATTAACATGAAGCATTTATCCTTTGATCCTAAAACTAAAACGATCTACATAAAGGAGGATGTTATCAACGAATACAATACAGATCCAGATTACAGATTGTTGGAACTTAAAGAAGCCTGGTACAGTGATACATTCTTCCTAGATGCATTAGATGAATGCATCAAATTTGAAATCAACCAACATTTAGAAGTTGATTATATGAAATGTATGTGTGATAGAGATAACATTCAGATTTGAATATAAATTGCGTGTTTTTGATTCACTAAAATGTTACGCAATGTATGAAGTAAAGATAAGCGTTCCAGAAAATTGTATTGGAATGATATATGCACTAATAGAACTAAGAAATCAAAATGTAGATATATTTATAAGAAAATTAAAATAAAGTAAAAAAGAAAATTAAAAATTAAATAAAAATACACTTTTTATTTTTATATAAATATTTTATTTTATTAAAAATTTAATTCTAATGAATCACAAAAAACACTTTTTTTCCTTATAACAGAAAATATTTTCTTTTTGAATAAAGTTAACTGATGGTTGGATAGCACCAAATATCTTCTTGGAAGAATTAATATAAAGTCTTCTAAAACCAACAATTTTCGTTCTTTCTGGTTGATTGTTACCCTGTCAGCATCATATACAGCATATGGGGTGTTGAATATTAATGATTCCGCTTCAATTGTTGGCTTATACCCTAATATGTTGAAAGAAGCAGCAAACTCCTCACATTCATCTAAATCGATATTGTTGTTAATAATTGCTTCCATTTTTTTTTGTCCTAACTTGTGCAAAGGAAAGTAATACAATTAACTTGTGAAGAAACTGGTTTGGAATTTATATTAATTTTTTACTGATAAGGAAAACATAATCAATGTAACTAAATTTAAACATTATAGTTTCAACAAATTTTAATCACAATAACAAGCAACTAAAATTAATTCAAGAACAACTTACAATTATTTCTTTTTAACATATGTATAGGAAAAAAACTATACGATAAAGCTAAATTTAGACACTATATTTTTAATAAATTTTACCTACAAAAACAAAAACGATTAACTATAATTATTTTAACTCTACTATTTTCTTGAGCTTAATTAATTGTTATTTCCTGAAGATGCTACACATTGGAGTAGCGAAATATTGAAAATAAAAAACTTTTTATAAATAAAAACCAAACCTTAAGCTCAAGAAAATAGTAGAGTTAAAAATTAAAAAAGAAGGTTAAATAAACGAAAAGAATTTATAATTATTTTAAGAACAACTTACCACCACTCGGTGGTTAATTACTATCCGTAAACATTGTAATTTTAATAAATTTTAATAATAAAAGAAGTTTTTTTTTTACATATCAATTATTTTATTTCTTATCGCAGCTAAATAAATTCTCAATCCCAATAGTCGAAAAAACGCAAAAATAATTACATAACCAAACCGCGAAACTACTTTAATAATCAAGACCACAAAAACTTTCGACGATAAAATATTTCCAAATTCAAAAACCACAAAAAATTCCCTACGATATACAACAATTAAAATTAGGGACATCACAGAATACAACCCTGAACTCATAATTTCAGACTTATCTCCCCCTCGACTACCCGTCACACTTCAACTCTGAACACATTATTTGAAGTTTTCAACAAATAACTACAACTATTTGAAAAAAGTTAAAAAAATTTATTTATTAAATACTTGTAAAAAATCATATAATTTTGTGAACTGTCCTTAGTTAATTTTTTTTCCAACTCATACTTTTTGGCCAGATCTGACCAGATTTAGTGTCTGTTTATATCTAAAATGATCTGGTAAATTGGGTGATTTTCATGGTCAGATATTAGCAGATCGGATCAGATTTGGTATCAGATCTGGTACCAAATCTTATTCATTTGAGCTGGCACCAAAAATAAAAAATGTACAAACAAACTTTGTACTCGGTAAGAAGATTAAATTAAAGCCAGAAGTTCTTTAATTCTAGTTTAAAGTCAAAATCAAATGGATCTGATTATATAGGGTGCGCCAGATCTACTGAGAACTGGTTAGATCTGAACTTTTTACACGGGTAATTTAAAAAAGTATAACTGATGAATAAAATCGAAAGTTTAATACTAAAAAATTAAAATTGTAAATTTAATAAAAAAAACACAATGCATAAGTAGTATTAGGGGGTTCAGATACACATAGATTTTAAAAAAGTTTATTTATTAAATACTTGTAAAAAAATCACATAATTTTGTGAACTGTCCTATTAGTTCATTTTTTCCAACTCTAAATATAAACTAATAAAAGTCAGGATTATTTCTTTGTCGTTAGTATTAGGAAAATTCAGATAAAACTCATTTAAAGAAATTTTATTTATTAAATTCTTATAGAAAAATCACACAATTTTATGAACTCTCTAATGTAATTGACATTTTCTTTGCGGTTAATACTATAATTTAAAAATAGTATTACGGACGTTCAGATAAAACACATTTTAAAATAATCTATTTATTAAATGCTTGTAAAAAAAAAATCACATAATTTTGTGAACTGTTCCATTAGATCATTTTTAGCCCAACTCTAAATATAAACTATTAAAACGCACGAATATTTCTTTGCGGTTAGTATTAGGGAAATACAGATAAAACATATTTAAAAAAATTGTATTTATTAAATTCTTATAAAAATTACACAATTTAATGAACCCCCTAATATAAGTGAAATTCTTTGCGGTTAATACTATAATTTAAAAATAGTATTAGGGAAGTTCAGATAAAACACATTTTAAAATAATCTATTTATTAAATACTTGTAAAAATCACATGATTCTATGAACGCCCCTAATGTGAGAACTTCTTTTGCGGTTAGCATTTATAATTTACAAAACCACATTTCCTTAACCCTTTAACGGTTACATTACATTAACAACTCACTTTAAAAAACTATACACTCACATACACCACCAACGCTCAACTTCCCACCTTCACCCTTACGTAAAAGGGGGCGTAAAGGGTTTACCCTCACGTAAAAGGGGGCGTAAAGTGTTTACCCTTACGTAAAAGGGGGCGTAAAGGGTTCACCCTTACGTAAAAGGGGGCGTAAAGGGTTCACCCTTACGTAAAAGGGGGCGTAAAGGGTTCACCCTTACGTAAAAGGAGGCGTGGCGCGTTCACCCTTACGCTAAAATCATGGGGTCAAATATGACCCCCACGACAGCTAACGGGTTAAGGCATGATCATTGATTTGTATGAAAAAGTTGGTCTAGAAAAGACATAAACACACTACTCTTGTTATTATGGATAAATCAAAAGTGGCTAGAGAAAAAGTTAAATCTAGAGATGCAGTGCTTCGTACACGACATACAAATTCTTCCATAACTGCATTCTCTTTCGATGGTAGAAAAGATGACTCATTAACTACAGAGAAAATTAATGACAAATTTCATACCACTATGGTAAAAGAACTGCATTTAGTTGTTCTGAAAGAGCCCTATAAAGAGCTACTTGGATATGAAAATTTGGGTAGTCAAGAAGATGCAAAAACAAAACACAGCAAACTGAATGAATTTTTCAACAATAAAACATTAACAGTTGATCAATTAATTGGCATATGCAGCAAATACTGGAACAGAAAATGGTGTTTTACGATTATTTGAAAAACAATTAAATAGACCAATTCACTGGTTTATATGTCTGCTTCATTTCAATGAACTGCCATTTCGTCATTTATATGAAGCATTGGACAAAACAGTCACCAGTGGACCACGAGCAGCAAGTGGAAAGTTATTCAAAGCTATTCAAGAATGTGAGAAATTGCAGGTATGTAACACTTTATTTTATTTAATATCATCATTTATTATCATTATTTATTGTCATTATTTTAGTTTTTCGATTGGAATAAAGTTAAAATAAAATAATTGCATTTTAATTGATATAAACATTTCAGTTTTCAGGTAGTAGCTGATTTTGATCCAATACCACTGGAGAATATGCCTGCAATGATGGATCATGAACATGAGCTCGAACTATCAACAGATGTTAAATATTTATATCAAATAGCTAAAGCAATTTCGAATGGTATTGTTCCAGTTGATTTAGCTAACATTAAACCAGGACCAATTTCACATTCTCGTTGGTTAACCAAAGCAAGTAGATTACTACGATTATATTTAACAACTAATACACCATCGACCAATTTAAAAACTTTGGCAGTTTATATTATTACAGTTTATGTGCCAATGTACTTCAATGTGAAGTTTTATAACTCTGTTGTGTACGGCAGTGCACTTTTATTAAAATTTATATGTTGGACACGATACTTACAACCAAACTTACGTAATATTGTAGATGGTGTAATTCAAAACAACTCATATTACGTACATCCAGAAAATACATATCTTATTAACAATGTTATTTGATGATCGAAAAGCAATACGGGATAGAGCTATCAAAAAGATTTTCCACTATCGAGAAAAATTGTACGATCCAACTAAACTCAGAGTTTACAAAAAATATATATTAACCCCTAAATTCATAAACGCTTTGTAAAATTATAGGAGGTTTATTGAACAAATTTTGTATGAAAATGACGTTTTGTAAACCTGCTATAACTTTACAAAGCGTTTATGAATTTAGGGGTAAATTTCTCTGCTACCGATTATGTCAATATGGTTGATATGAATAACGACGATATATTATTTGAACCAGAATTTACTCGACAGATTCCATATGATCACTTGGTAGAATACTTAGATTTCGATGAACCACCACTGGCTGATCCACAAATTCCAATGCACATACAAGGAATAGAAAGACACGTACAATTACACTATGCGATAGTCAAAATCGGGGTGGGATGAAACCAACGGGAAATGTTATATCGGTCAAAAACAAGTTATACGTGTCCCGGCGTTTCGCTGGATCACGTCTAGGAATCGAGATATATCTTTTTTTTGACATAACTCGAGAACCACTAGTCCGATTTTGCTCAAACAATTTTAAAAAAATTAAAAATTACAATTCCTTTAATCTGTTCATATAACGTTTTTCTATATACTCAACAGTTTTGCCGGTAAAAATAAATGTTTGTTACCGCTACCATAAAAATCAAATAACCTTTTGTTTATTACTTTTTTTTAATATTTTAGGCAAAAAATATTTTTTTCTTCATACATTTATTTTTACCGGCAAAACTGTTGAGTATATAGAAAAACGTTATATGAACAGATTAAAGGAATTGTAATTTTTAATTTTTTTAAAATTGTTTGAGCAAAATCGAACTAGTGGTTCTCGAGTTATGTCAAAAAAAAGACCACCAAAGGTTAAATCGATATATCTCGCGTGACCCAGCGAAACGCCGGGACACGTATAACTTCTCTTTTACCGATATAACTTTCCCCGGTAGTTTGAACCCTTCCCGATCACTGACCCCTACCATTTGTCTCACAGTGTTATTAACGAGTGTTTCAAAACGAGTTATAGAAAAGAATCGTGAAGGAGTTATGGCAGTGACATTAGAAAGTCGTAAGAAAACTCCTCGAATGGGAAGTAAAAAGGACATTAAAAAATAATATTACCACGTTAAAACATTAAATTGTAGGTCGAGAATACTATTTAAAAATAAATTGAATTAAAAATGTAAAAATAGTGTTTTTTTTTGTTGAAACCTTGAAAATGTTGATTTTTTCAGATCGATTTTCCTACAAAAAGGAGTTCGAAGACAAAAAAATTTATCGTTATAAAAGTTGTTGAAAATTATCTGAACTTTCATAATCTGCAAAAAAAACCCCGAAAAAAATCGAATAAAATTCAGAATTTATTAGTTAAAAGTTCATTTTAGGCTATTTTTCGACAAAAAATTCCTAATATCTCTATTAAAAATAAAAAAAAATATTGGTATCAATACAGATTCTGAAAGGTGATAAAAATACCTTTCAAACAAGCCCAGATTAAGAAATCTACTATAATTCTATCCGATTTTTTGACGAATTTAATTAAATTATTCTATGTATATATGGAAAAATATCTATTTTGAAATTTTGGAGGGCTCCAAATCCGACTCAGAGCTATGGTCTCTTGAGCAAAATTTCTCAGAATCACCTATATATTACGTTTTTGCTAGTTTGGGCACATAGCCCAAAATATGCCCAAACTATGCTGTATATGAGTCAAAAATCTATTGATACTATGCGCTAGACCTAGGAAAAGTTTGAGGACAGTCCCCAAACTAACTAAATGGTTCTGTAAAATATTAAATATAATTAATACTACGAGAATTATATAAAAATAAGGAGATACAAATCGGAAAAAAAAACTGATATAAATAAAACTTAATTTGTTTTTCTTTTTTTTTTTTTGGGAAAAATAATCATAAATTTATGAACAAGCACGATACTTATATAAACGAAAAAAAGCAATAATTATTATGCATATACAAACAATACACAAACACAAATACATAAGATTGAAATTTAAATATTAAAAAATAAAGCCGGAACAAAATGAGCTTATAATAATAGAGATGATTTGAAAATAATTTAAACAGAAAGTGATATTAATTTATGATCTAGAGTCAAACTAAAAAGAACATTCATTTACTTAAAAATAAGAGATCAACTAAATATTCCCCCATTCATCTTAAAAAACACATTGACACGGTGCTAAAATATAATTTATATAATATACATTTAAATTTAAATTTAACGGTTCGTTGTAATTCAAAAATCTGTGGTTATCACACACAGAGTTGAATAGAATCAGCTGAGATATCTTAAGAATTAAGGTTCAAAGCAAAATAGAGTAATAATAACAAAGGATACAAATAGCATTGTTAAATTTCGTTGATGTTAGTCTAAGTTGAGTTGTTGATACGAAATTAGATTTTCTTTCAGCGGTCACATAAGTAGACAACATTAAAATATTAGCCCACACAAGACGAAATACACTGATGATGGCTTTGTAGCGAAAGCCGAAAATACTTATTCTGTATTGCTGGTCTTATCGAATTCTTTCAAATATATTTTTATTCTTTGTAATTTACTTGTAAAAAATGGTATCATCTTTCTTTGATTTGAAAATAACTTAAACAGAAAGTGATATTAATTTATGATCTAGAGTCAAACTAAAAAGAACATTCATTTACTTAAAAATAAGAGATCAACTAAATATTCCCCCATTCATCTTGATGAGCAGCTACTTACAGTAGCACGGTTATTAAAGGAACACATAACACATAACAAGTGCCGGAAAAGCTGCTGGAAGAAATGTAACAGAAGCGACAAAATAGACCGGTAAGTTGAAGAGTTAGAGGGTTAGAATGATCCACAAAAATGTTCCTCGAAGTGTTTTTTGCGGTGATACCTTAGTGAATTTGCTCCCAAAGTTAAAAGATAGTTTTTTGTTTTTTTTATCAGCTGGTAATTTAATTAAAAAATTAAATATATGTAGCTTTTATCACGTGAATCAGATATAAAAAGGAGTCTTTAAAGAAAAGCATTTTTTTTTTGATTTTTATAAAAAAATTGGTAGATTTTTTTTTAATATAATAACTTAGGTATATTCCTAACAAAAAAAAAAATAAACCCTAGTAAAAAAAGTTTTAATAAAATGTTGTGTAATTTGATACAATTATATCTAATCAGGTGTGGTTAATGTGATATCATATATTATTGTATATAATTGAATCAACATAAATAAATTTATACAACTTAGATCTAATAACATTAAATTATATATAAGTACCCGAGTAAAAAAAATTGATCTCGCGCAATATATAATTATATCCAATTTGATATTGTTTAAGATCTGCTGTAATATCTAGCTGATCCAATTAGATCTCAAAATTGTGTGTATCCAATCATATCGTATTAGATCCCATTGTATATATGGGGATAAACTAAGATCAAGTTATATCACAAAATTGGAAGGTCCATTGATATCTTTGGGGATAAACCTAGATCTAATTTGATCCGAAAAATGACGGATCCAGCTATATATTTGTGGATAAACTTAAATCTAATTTGATCTCAATTTTGGCAGATCGAATTAGATCCAGCAATATATTTGTGGATAAACTTAGATCAAATTTGATCCGAAAAAGTGGCAGATCGAATTAGATCCAGCAATATATTCGGGGATAAACTTAGATCTAATTTGATCCGAAAAATGGCACATCGAATTAGATCCAGCAATATATTTGTGGATAAACTTAGATCTAATTTGATACGAAAAATGGCAGATCGAATTAGATCCAGCAATATATTTGGGGATAAACTTATATCTAATTTGATCCGAAAAATGGCAGATAGAAAAAATGGGTTCCCGTGAAAAAAAATTTATTCGGTACCCAAGTAAACAAAATTTATATGGAGCCATATGAAGTTGTATTTAATTATATATAATCTTTTATGTAATTAGATATAATTATATCCGAAAAATGAGAACGTCTTTTTGTATCATATTGTATCGAATTGTATACAATTGTATACAATTTGGTACAATTTGATACAATTTTATGCAATTCGATACAATTGTATCCGAATTTTGTTCTCATCCAATTACATCAAATTATATCTTTTTGTATAAAATTATATAAAATGTTATAAAAGTGGACACAGTTTGATACAATTATATCTAAATATTAAGCTTATAGAGCAATTCCATATGAAAACGATCAAAATTGGCAAATTTTTGGACGACCCCTCTCCGATTTTAAAATAAATAGTCTCAATCGATTGCCCAGCAAAAAATAATGTACCTACATATTTTTTTTTTTTTTATAGTGACTGGTTTAGTGGTGGTGTACACCACTGTCATGTGACAAAATTGAAAAATTCTTCATAAGGGACCTCATTGAAAGTTGTTTTAAAAAAAAACTACTAAAGCGATCGCAACGAGTGATAGCTCGTTGGAAAGGTATTGAATCAGGCTTTAATTGAAAAATAAAATTTTCCTAATTTTTTTCATAAATTTACCTTTTTTCCCATGAAAATTAAATTTTCCCATGAAAATTAAATTTTCCCATGAAAATTAAATTTTCCGATTTTCCACAGAAGCTCCTAAATTTTCCGGCAAATTTTTTTTTTGGATTCCTCATAATTTTTGCTTTAAGAATCAGCAATAAAAAAATGGGCCCCGACTCCTTGTTTGGACAGGAGAGGAGCATTTAAGAGACCACCTTGTTCTCATTGTTTTTATATTTTTTATAATTGAATTATTTGTAATTATTTAACATTATTTTATTTTATTATTAAAAATACATTTTAAAAATTATTTTACAGTTAAAAATACATTTATGAAGAAAAAATCAATTTTTTTTAAGAGCCCCAAGTTGAGTGTGTAGTGAATATGGTCTGTCTGCCTTCACAAGATCGGCCATAAATCCATGGATAATAGAAGCAGTGGCATGTAATGGCACACCAAACCCGACTGAGGCTACAGGTCATAAAATGTTTTGTAAATTTTTTTAATTACCAGGTAATAAATATTTCGCCTAAAATGGCACGTGCAGAAACAAGTCATAAAACACGGATTTTCCATAAATATGGCGAAATATTTATTACCTGGTAATTTAAAAAATTTACAAAACATTTTATGACCTGTGGTCGGCTTATTGGCAGTAACCAATTAAGTCCCTCTTTAAAAAACATTTTATGACCAGTAGTTCACGCAAATTTTCCTATTAAAGAGAAGCAAATATCGCTTATTTTGTTTTACCTATTTTTTACCAAAAAATAAATATAAATACTTCACACACTCTGAGTCAAATTTTAGTTGAATACTAAACGTGAAAGTGTTAAAGTGTTTTTTTTGTAAAGTAAAGAGTGAAGCTGTAAAGACAATTTAAAGTAAAATGAATAAATTTTGCTGCAATCCGTTTAACAAGAGTGGACATCGTTCGAAAAAGATAAAAGTATTAAAATTAATTGGTGTTTCGAAGCGATACATGAATGAATTAAATATACAATACGGTGAAGAAGCAGAATTCATTTGCCCCAAGTGTAAAATCGATTTGTCTCAACAAGCAAATGCATTGAAACAAATGCAACCACAATCCGAGAGTGAAATGACAATTGAACAAAATGTTTCATCTGATAGTGAGGCAGACATTCCGATGGTCAATATGTCTTTGAGTCCTTTGAATGAGGCTATTACCACTTTAGGTGAATCGCCTATTACAAAAAGAAAGTTGCGAAGTGAAAAATACAGGAAAGAGAAAAAAGGCAAGGTTATGAGTGCAATCGCGACAATATTTGATGAAGGCTCTGATAACGAATGCAGTCAAGCAGATGACGTTGATGACGGCAAACAAATGATTGAGCAGTTGAAAAGAAAATTCAATTTAGCGACCACTTTTCCGGAGAAATATCTCATTTTATCTGTGCTGCCTCAATCATGGTCTATACGCAAGATTTCTGAACAGTTTCAAACATCTTTTTACATCGCGAGAAGAAGCAAAGAATTAGTTCGACAGAAGGGCATATTGGCGACTCCCACCAAGAAATTTGGCTCAAGGACCCTCAGCGAAGCAACGGTGAAATTGATTCAAGATTTTTACTGCAATGATGACAACAGCCGCGCCTGCCCAGGTACACGTGACTATGTTATCACACGTGAAGATGGAGAAAAAGTACACAAGCAGCGCAGATTACACTATGGAACATTTTTGGGATTGTTGTCTGGGGGGTGAGAAATTCCAAGTCAGGGTGATGGTACTAGGTCAGTATAGTAAAACCCTCAAAGGGTTTGGCGTTCGTATGTGTCATTTTTTTTATGACCTTTTAAATTTTTTCCTTATCTTGATGTTTTTTCGCTTAGTTGTAACATTTTGGCAAAAACGTAGTTTAACATAACTCGAGAACCACTTGTCCGATTTTGATGAAACAAATTTAGAAAAATTTAGAATTACAATTTCTTTAATCCGTTCATATAACGTTTTCCTATATGTGCAACACTTTCGAAGTTAAAAATGAATGTATGAAGGGAAAAAAGTATTTTTTGCCTAAAAATTTAAATATTTTTTTTAAAAAATTCATAAAAAATCCAAAATGGAAAAAAGTGCCAAAACTAATTACTTTCGCGTAAAGTCACATAACTCATGAGCAAAAAAAGGCATAGATCATGAAAATCGATGCACGCGTTTCTCATTTATTCACAATTAGGTAAATGTATGAATTTCAAAAATTTGCTCCAGATATGCACAACATTATTTGGAGAAAACATTGACACTCACAAGCCGAACTCTCTCATATTTTTCTACTGTACTAAAAGAGAAATATTGATGTGGCAACACTGGTTCTGTAATGTTCACATAAAACATGTATTGTCATTATACTTCTTCTCTTTCTCACACTGGTTCTGTGATTTTTGTCATTCAACAAGTGCCGACGAACGCGAACAGTAAAAGTGATTTTTCTCCAGTTTTTTAAAAGTGAACAAAAGAGAACAGAATATGGAACTGTGCAAGCCAGATATAAATAGCTTTTGCTACTGCTGTGGTCAATATGTCTCAACACATAAAAAAAGGGGAAATTTCAGTACTGATTTTGTTCAAACATACGAGATGTACTTCAACCAAAATGTTATAGTGAACGAAAATTGGGTACCAAATATAGTGTGTAAAAGCTGCTACAACCGTCTAATGGATTGGAAAAATAGAAGACGTGAAAGTATGCCATTCGGTATCCCAATGACTTGGACTAATCCTGGCGAAGGTCACAATCCATTGAATTGCTATGCATGTGCGAATAAAGGAGCCGCAAAAAGGATAAGAAAATCGTATAATTACGTTGGTGTTGCAAGTGCCGCAACACCATTGCCTCATTCGGACCACATTCCTGTGCCAAAAGCTTCTAGCCCAGATATTTTCTCTTCTACGACTGCTCCGACATATCATGCACGTGATGATTCCCCATATGAGCCATCAGTATCCAATGAGCCAATTTTAATAAATCAAAAGAAGCTTGATTCAATTGTTGCCAAGTTGGAATTAACACAGCATAAATCGGAAGAGCTGGCTTCCATTTTGAAATCAAACAATTTGTTGGCACCCGGTGTGAAAGTCGCAGCTTATCGAAGTCGTCAGGCAACACTCCAAAGTTTATTCCTTGTGAATGATGAAAAAACTTCTGCATATTGCCCGGATGTAGGAAAATTGATGGACGCAATGGAAATAAAATATGTAGCAGATGACAGGAGATTATTTATTGACAGTTCAAAATTCAGCTTGAAGGCGGTTTTACTGCATAAGACCAATAAAAAACCTTCAGTTCCAATCGCCTACAGTACAGAAACGAAAGAAACATATGATGCATTGGAAAATATTTTAAAAATGGTTAACTACGCCAAACATATGTGGCGCATATGCTGCGATTTAAAAGTTGTAGCAATGCTTTGCGGTCTTCAAAATATATGTGCTTTTTGTGCGATTGGGACACACGATTTTCCGGTGACCAATATGCATGCCACGGATGGAAATTCAGAGAGCACAGCAGGTTACAAACGGCCAATATTATTCGTGAGCCTCTAGCGCCGAAGGAGAAGATATTGCTGCCTCCACTGCATATTAAACTTGGAATTGTTAAGAATTTTATCAAAACTGTCGCCAAAAGAGATGAAGTTTTCTTGTGTTTGAAACTAATTTACCCGAGACTCAGCGAAAGTAAAATTAAAGAAGGTAAGTTATAATAACACATTCATTTCCCATGATTTTCCATCTTAACAAATTAATTTTTTCCAATCAGGCGTACTAAATGGTCCAGATATACGAAAGCTGATTAAAAGTGACGCATTCAACAATATTTTGATTGACGCTGAATTGAATGCATGGCAGGCAATCAAAGAAGTAATAGAAGGCTTGTTGGGAAAGCATCGTTCTAACAACTACGATGTTTCTGTCGCAAGGATGTTAAGAGCATTCTCGGAAATTGGTGTCCACATGTCCTTGAAAATCCATTATTTACATCATCATCTGGACTACTTCAGCAAACAATTGGCTACCGAATCTGATGAACAAGGTGAACGCTATCATCAAGTTGCTATGCCATTTGAAATGAGGTAATACTGATTTTTTATTTTTTCAAACTCATTTTAATAAAACAAAAACTTACAGATATAGAGGCAAAAAGTCGCGGAGTGCAATAATTGCGGGAATTTGCTGGTAGAGTAAGTTAGTGTGGCAAGACAAGGATGATCTTGATGATAAAGAATTTTCAGGAGATGCAGAAGGGCCAACAGTGGAGTCACACATTGACATTATGTGTGGTTCAGAAACTGATGATAGCGATGAATGCGATGCCACTAGTCCCGAACAACCACCATCGAAAAAGTCTAGGCAATATTTATTAAAATAAATAAAAATAAATAAATAAAATAAAAATAAAAAATTATAAAAATGTTTACTTAATTTTTTTAGTAGTTTATGGCCAGAAGTCTGGAGTTATTGGGGAAAATTTATGAAAAAGGCGATAAATGACACTTTTTTGAATAAAAACAAATATCAATATTCTTGTCAAAATGGGATACCTTCACTTAATTGTAAATAAAAGCAGAACGCGTTAAATTTTGTTTATAGGTTATGTGACTTTACATGAAATTAATAACACTTGATCCTTTTTTCCGTTTTGGATTTTTTATGAATTTAAAAAAAAAAAATTTTAATTTTTAGGCAAAAAAATATTTTTTTTTCTCCACAAATTTATTTTTACCGGCAAAACTGTTGATTATAAAGAAAAACGTTATATGAACGGATTAAAGAAATTGTAATTCTAAATTTTTCTAAATTTGTTTTATCAAAATCGGACAAGTGGTTCTCGAGTTATGTTAAACTACATTTTTGCCAAAATGTTACAACTAAGCGAAAAAACATCAAGATAAGGAAAAAAGTTAAAAGGTCATAAAAACAAATGACACATACGAACGCCAAACCCTTTGAGGGTTTTACTATACTGACCTAGTACCATCACCCTGACTTGGAATTTCTCACCCCCCAGATTGGCTGTTGTACTGTGTTATTATTATGTAGTCTATCCGAAGCATACCATCAGTTCAAAGAGAAATACCCAGCAGAAAAAGTGGGATTTTCTAAGTTTGCCATCCTACGACCAAAAGAATGCGTGCTGGCATTAGACAGGCACGGAACGCATTCAGTCTGCGTTTGCATGTTTCATCAAAACATCAAATTAATGTTCTTTCCATGCAAGAAATTGAAAGTATTTCACGGTGAAATTGAAACATATAGGGACCTCCTGTCGAAGTCGTTGTGCGCATACCCCACGGAAAATTGTCATCTGTCCAAATGCGACAATTGTCCGAAGATTGACGAGCTAGAGCAATATTTGGCGGAAAAGTTTGAACAGCTGTTAATTCAGGAGGTGCATTTCAAACAGTGGATAATTAGCAGCGGCAGATGTTCCCTTGAGACCGTGGTAAAGCAGATTCCGGAATTCATCGAGGAATTCGGATTCAAGTTGAATGAACTGATGGCGCACCATTTCATATCCGAGATGCAATCGAAATTTCTAAAGGAAAGTAAGGAGAAATTAGCCCAAAATGAATTCATTGTGATAAGCGACTTTGCCGAGAATTACACTTTTCTCGTTCAGGATGAAATTCAGGCTTATCACTGGGCAAACGACCAGTGCACGGTGCATCCTTTTTGCATTTATTTCAAAAACGAAGATAACGAACTACAGACCGTAAGCCTTGTTGTTGTCGCGGTGAGTTTAGCTCATAATTATGTCTCCGTTTATTTATTTCAAATGAAACTGTTTGAATTCTTAAGATCAAAATTCGATGCAATCGACAAAGTAACGTTTTTCTCAGGCGGCGCGGCTTCTCAGTACAAGAATAAAAAAAATTTTTACAATCTTTGCATAATTGAAGAAGAACAAAACTGCAAGGTCGAGTGGCACTTTTTTGCGACGTCCCACGGTAAGGGCCCATGCGATGCGTTAGGGGGAACCCTAAAACGCATGGCGACTAAGGTAAGTTTGCAAAGGCCATATACTGACCAGATCTTAAATGTACCTACAACATTTGTTTTCGTGGATTCAAAGCAAGGAAATTGCCATTAACACAGTTTTATGCACTCAAAAAGAACACGATGCCATGGAGCGACGAATTCAAAACAGATATAATAATGTCAAAACTATAACTGCACTCAAATAAAAAAGTCTGTAAAAGTTACAGAAAAAACTGTAATATTACAGAAAAATTAACTAATATTAGGCCAGCAGACCGATTAGCTAATTTTAGCAAAATGTGTCTGTAATTATTAGTAAAGTCAAAGTTGTGGAAAAAATTTGTAATAGTTACTAAAATTTAGTATAATTTTAGTATATTCATAATGGAAATCAATTTGCTAAAATTAGCCAAATTTCTTACTAAATATTAGTGAAATTCATTTAGAAGCAAAAATTAGTAATTTTACTATATATTAGTAAAATTTCTGTAAATTTAAAATGGAAATAAAATAGTACTTATACTAAATATTAGTATGCATACTGTATTTTATTTCCAAAAAATCTAAAATAAAATCCATAAAAAATGCTTACGAATAGTAAAATTTATTTCTTTTTAGTTATAAAATGAAATGTAATTTTAAATACGATTTAATTATAGGTAAAGTTTTAAAATTTAAATAACTTTTAGATGAATGATACATTGAATGTATGTATATAAAAAGATAAAAAGATTTATTATAAATATATGTACTAAATAATAGGCTTTTGATATCAATATCAAATTGATATTCACATTTAAATTAATTTTTGGAGTATTAATATATATAAGTATTTAAAAGAAAGTCACGCATTCTTTTAATGCAAATTTTTAATTCACTTTTAAAAGTATAAAAAAAAATGCCCACATTTATTCCAAATTAATGTAGGTACATTTTATTATTTATCTATTACGCTCGGTTTCATATTTAAAGTTAACTTGAACTTAACGATATTGAAAGATAAAATGTAAAAAATTGTATACGAAATAACAAATTAAATAACTAATGCTTAACTCAGAAACCTTCAGTATGAAAACCACCGTGTAGGTTTTTGAGTTTACTTTTATTAATCCATAATTTTTTGTTGTTTCGTACACAAATTTCTTGGCATTTTCTTTTGTTTAATAGTGTGAAGTTAAAGACTTCAGTATGAAACTCAGCTGTAAAGATTATAATTAGAAATTGAGAGTTTCAAAGTTAACAAAAGTAGGCAATTGTTATTTCCTTTAATTAATAAATTGATGCGAAAACAGCGAAAAATACCATGTTTTAAACGACTTAAAATGTGAAATTATCAAATTAACTAACATAGGAGTAAAATTTATAATTTTTTTTTTTCATTTATATTTTTTAGATAAGTTGTCAGGCTAAGGATTGCTGTTGATAACTTGTCTTTAGGAAAATTGATTCCAAAAAAATGTGATTGAAGAGCCATACATGTTTATATTCAATCGGATATTTAAAATGAAAAACCACATAAATATGAAAAAGACATGTCAAAGCCCTTAAAATACTTTCTAGTTTATAAGTAACAGTGTCAAATTTTACAAAAATATATTTATATACTGCGTGCCATTAAATCATTGATACCATTACCACGATCGCCGTATTCGCCTCCACGCTTAAAGGACACCGACACTTTATTCTTCCAAGCTTCACGTGGGCTACAAAACTGTAGATAAAAAAATAGAAGTTAATTTTTGCTACATATAAATTAATATAGAGACAATAAACTTACTAAAAATGCACACATAAATTCACTAACAGCTTGAACCTTTGTACCCACTGTAAATATCTCATGAATAATATCTTCCAAACAAATAATGGGTGATTTTTTGCCATTGATACGAGCAAAACCTTTTTAAATACCAATTCACGTATGGTACCAATTTTGGGATAACCATATGTAATTGTAAAATTATGTATCGCTTTTCCATAATTTTATGGTTTTGTCATTTTCCGAAGCCGCCGAAGCAATAATATTCTCTGTTGGATGACAAGCAGTATACAACACAGTGTCGGTGTGACCCTGGCATTTCTGGACCACCTCTTTCGATTGTAGATTCCAGATGTAAACCATATTAACTGCCGGAAACAACCCACAAAAAAATATTACAAACATTTAAAACAAATTTATAGATAAAAAAAATACTTGCCTTTAACTAACATTTCCTCCAGTTACTGAAAAATTTGCAAAAATACAATATTTTTCATTTTTATGTCCAGTGTAGGTTTTTAAACATTTTCCTTTTGAATAGTCCCATAATTTTAAAGTATTATCCAAAGTAGCCGCCAATATATACTTGCCATCATTATTAAAGTCTTCAAACACTGACCACTGGCTGTATCCCAAATACGACATAAGCCAACATAGCTAGAAGAGACAATTAACGAACCATCACGATTAAAATGAACGGCCGAGACAGGTCAATTCATAAAATTTCTAAATTATTTCTTTTCCCACTTCTGGTACTCACATGAACTCGCCAACCATTCCCCATTGGGTGAAAACAGCTGATACTGCCTTGGTATGACCAGACAAAGTAAACTTTAAAGTATAATTGGGTTTTACGGATAAAGACGATTTATTTGAAGATGAGGATGTTGTTCCGGTCGAAGATGATGTTTGAAGAGTATTAGGACCACTGGGTGCGGTGGGCATATGTTGTGGAGCAAGTACCCCAGGATGACCACCATGTACTGGTCCAATATGTACCATTGTTATTGATTTTTACAAGTTATTATTTTAATTCACTTTATTTTTTTAACTATCAAAACACTACCGAATGTTTTTGTTGAAAAACGTCGTGCTTAGAGTTGTATCGTTCATGAACGAACTAGTTCATTTGAACGGTTCAGTTCATTGAACGATATGACATCGTTCACCATTATTTGTTCTTTTCGTTCAATCGTTTATTTCGTTATTTTTTTTTAGTCATAGAAAATTTGTATCCCTTTCTTATTAATTTTATTACAGAATTTAATGTTTTTCTTAATAATTTAAAATTTTTAATAAAATTGTAATTTTCTGACGCTATTAGTCTATGCACAATAAAATTAATACAAACATCATATCGCTGACATGCAAAAGTTTTCATTTTAATTTTGTAATAGAAAAACAACAAAAAATTTGGTAAAAAAGAATGGAAAAGTGTTTAGTTTTTTTATTTTTTGTCGGTAAATATTAATGTTTCATAAAATTTATTGTTTTTTGAAAAAAATCTATGATATTTCTTATCCATGAAATGGTCAAGTGTTCTCCTTTGCAATTGATATCATTTTGACGTTTCGCAATTTACAGTTGTTTATATTATATATGTTTAAAGGAAAACTGGTCAATATTTTGTTACAATTTATATTTAAGGATTTTTTTCTTAATTGTCTATAAATTTTTATATTCATTTATAAAAATTAATGCAGTTTTCATTATTTGTAATTGTCGCCATAATGCGCAATTACAAAAGCACCTCCCAGTACGACTGCTCTTAATGAACTAAAACAGCAAAAACAGTAACATCGATACACACGATGGAAAATTGAGTTAGGAAACACAAAATATCAAAAAATTTTGATAACACGAATGTCAACACGATACATTAGCGGCCATATAGACTTCCAAGTATGCTGTACAGCATGCTGGGCGGCTGTATGAATTTGACCATGTAATGTCTAATTTGACGGTTTGTCAAGCATGTTGGACGAAAAACAAAATTTTTTGATTTTTCGGCAAGTTTGACAAACACGCTTTACCGTATATTGAAAAAAATCATCAAACATTGGAGAATTTTACATTTTTAATAAGTTATTTTGTGACAAGAAAAGGATAACGTTAATAAATAAACTAGGGATGTGCGATTAATCAATTAATCAAACAGTATGATTAATCAGAACTTTGATTAGTCAATTAATTGATTAGTTGAAAATTTGATTAATCAGAATTATGATTAATCGATTAATTTGAATTTTGATTAATCAAAACTAATTAATATTTAAAATAGAAAAATACGGAAATTTTATTCTTGTTTTGTGGCGATACTTTATATAGCTCCAAATAAAGAGAATAACAAAGGTTGTTTGCTCACTGGTCAGACTTGACCAACTCCGTTCCTAAATTTAAAGTCTCTATTTTGAACTGGCATTAAAAAGCGTCGTCAATGGAGAAAAACAAGATATTATTCAATTATTCATAAATTTGATTAATCAAAATCATGATTAATCAATTAATCATTATTTTGAATAATCGAAATAACTGATTAATCGATTAATTATGTTTTTGATTAATAAAAATTATTGAACAATCGATTAATTGATTAATCAGAATTTTGATTAATCAGGAAGTTTGATTAATCGATTAATCGCACATCCCTAAAATAAACTAAAAAATGCAAAAACAGGAATTCAAAACTGAAATTCCAATAAAAAAATTAATAAAAATAATTTCGTCATTATCACCGCTGTGTTGATTTTGTGGTTTTGAAGTAAAGTTTTACAGCATGCTTGTCCGTGTATACCAAAAACCATTTTTTGTTTGTCAAACAAGCTGGACAGCATGCTTGCTCGTATATAGGCCGCTATTGACATAAGCGGACTTTATACGATCAAATACACGGTCAAGCATGCTGTAAAATGTACCTTCAAAAACACAAAATTAACACAGCGGATGATAATGACGAAATTATTTTTTAAATTTTTTTTCTTTGAATTTAATTTTTTTTTCTTCTGTTTTTCCATTTTTTAGTTTTTTTATTAATGTTATCCCTTTCTTGTCACAAAATAACTTATTAAAAATGTAAAATTCCCTAATGTTTGATGATATTTTCCATTACACTGTAAAGCGTGTTTGTCAAACCTGCCGAAAAATCAAAAAATTTAGTTTTTCGTCCAACATGTTTGACAAGCTGTCAAATTAGACATTACATGATCAAATTTATACAGCCGTCCAGCATGCTGTACAGCATGCTTGATTTTCTATAGGTCGCTATACACGAAGGGCATTTTGTGACGAATGTTCCTTCGTGTGTAGGCAGCTTTAGAATAGAAAACAATTGTACCATTTACAGTAAAATTCTTTTAAGCTAAACTTGGTTAAAGACGAATTATCGGTGAATACGAACTAATTTGAAAGACGTTTTTCATCAATTTTCGTATAAAAAAGATCATCTGCTTTATGAAACGCTTCGTCATATTTATTGCGATGATTGATTTATGAAGCAGTTTCATCAATATGATAACTCTTTTTTTCACCGAGTGTAACGAATATGGATGATAAAAATACATATTGAAAAAATTGCAAACTAATTTGTATTTATAGCAAAGAAATATTTGAAAAAAGCAAAAAAAAAAAAACGTGAAAATATAAACATTAAAAACAACAAAAAAATTTAGAGAACAAATCTATTTTTATTATAAATGGAAAAAAACGCTTAAAAACAACTTGGTTTTCTGGTAATCATATTGCAACAAAAATTTCTATCAGGTTGTGTATATTTTCAAAAAAAAAAAAAATAAAAAATTTAAACTTCCAAAATAAAAAAAGATTAGTAATTTTTTTGCTAATTTTAGCTAATCGGGTTTCAAAATTTAGTAAAATTAAATTTGTAGATTTAGCAACTCAAATTAGTAAAAAATTCTGTAATTTGTAAAATGAGAATACCAAATTATTTTACTAAAAAACAACTTTATACTAAAAATTAGTATAATACTAGTATAATAAAATTGGAAACCGTTTTACTAATTTTTATACTAACTTTTTTTTTTTAGTGTGGAACGCAAAAGTTTCATTGCTTCATACCAAATATTTCTGATATGTCAATTAATGTAAAGCGGTACTCTTCGTCTGCCGACGTGCTAAATTTAAAGTTACTTTAATTTTATAATGATGCCAAGACAATTTAAATTTTTAATAAATATTGTAATTAAGTATAAGCAGCAAAATAAGAAAGATTTTTTCTTCATAAATGTATTTTTAACTGTAAAATAATTTTTAAAATGTATTTTTAATAATAAAATAAAACAATGTTAAATAATTACAAATAATTCAATTATAAAAAATATAAAAACAATGAGAACAAGGTGGTCTCTTAAATGCTCCTCTCCTGTCCAAACAAGGAGTCGGGGCCCATTTTTTTATTGCTGATTCTTAAAGCAAAAATTATGAGGAATCCAATTAGAATTAAAATTAGCCGGAAAATTTAGGAGCTTCTGTGGAAAATCGGAAAATTTAATTTTCATGGGAAAAAAGGTAAATTTCTGAGAAAAATTAGGAAAATTTTATTTTTCAATTAAAGCCTGATTCAATACCTTTACAACGAGCTATCACTCGTTGCGATCGCTTTAGTATGCGAACTTTCAATGAGGTCCCTTATGAAGAATTCTTCAATTTTGTCACATGACAGTGGTGTACACCACCACTAAACCAGTCACTATAAAAAAAAAAAAAATATGTAGGTATATTATTTTTTGCTGGGCAATCGATTGAGACTTTTTATTTTAGAATCGGAGAGGGGTCGTCCAAAAGGTGATCGCTTTCATATGGAATTGCTCTATACTTTTTATCATATTATATAGGACCATATCTAACAATATACATACAAAAATAATTTTTTTAAATAAAAAAAATTTTCAATTACTTGTAATTGTAATTGTTCTTTTTTTGAATTGCAATTACAAATAATCGGCCTGATTACGAGTGTCGAATTTGTAGTCGAAATTTTCGACTCCATATAAAATGATTTTGTATATAATGGAAATTATAAAGAAATGAAACTCTGATGCTGGATTTTTTTAAATCTGAGTGCTATATATAGTAAATCCAATTGAAAAATTGTTCAAAAGTTGCGTTTTTAGTGAATTTTCAGCAAATTTGACTTAGTTTCGACTATGACTACGACACTCGTACACTCAAATAAAAAAGTCTGTAAAAGTTACAGAAAAAACTGTAATATTACAGAAAAATTAACTAATATTAGGCCAGCAGACCGATTAGCTAATTTTAGCAAAATGTGTCTGTAATTATTAGTAAAATCAAAGTTGTGGAAAAAATTTGTAATAGTTACTAAAATTTAGTATAATTTTAGTATATTCATAATGGAAATCAATTTGCTAAAATTAGCCAAATTTCTTACTAAATATTAGTGAAATTCATTTAGAAGCAAAAATTAGTAATTTTACTATATATTAGTAAAATTTCTGTAAATTTAAAATGGAAATAAAATAGTACTTATACTAAATATTAGTATGCATACTGGATTTTATTTCCAAAAAATCTAAAATAAAATCCATAAAAAATGCTTACGAATAGTAAAATTTATTTCTTTTTAGTTATAAAATGAAATGTAATTTTAAATACGATTTAATTATAAGTAAAGTTTTAAAATTTAAATAACTTTTAGATGAATGATACATTGAATGTATGTATATAAAAAGATAAAAAGATTTATTATAAATATATGCACTAAATAATAGGCTTTTGAGATCAATATCAAATTGATATTCACATTTAAATTAATTTTTGGAGTATTAATATATATAAGTATTTAAAAGAAAGTCACGCATTCATTTAATGCAAATTTTTATAAGTATTCACTTTTAAAAGTATAAAAAAATGCCCACATTTATTCCAAATTAATGTAGGTACATTTTATTATTTATCTATTACGCTCGGTTTCATATTTAAAGTTAACTTGAACTTAACGATATTGAAAGATAAAATGTAAAAAATTGTATACGAAATAACAAATTAAATAACTAATGCTTAACTCAAAAACCTTCAGTATGAAAACCACCGTGTAGGTTTTTGAGTTTACTTTTATTAATCCATAATTTTTTGTTGTTTCGTACACAAATTTCTTGGCATTTTCTTTTGTTTAATAGTGAATATAAAGACTTCAGTATGAAACTCAGCTGTAAAGATTATAATTAGAAATTAAGAGTTTCAAAGTTAACAAAAGTAGGCAATTGTTATTTCCTTTAATTAATAAATTGATGCGAAAACAGCGAAAAATAACATGTTTTAAACGACTTAAAATGTGAAATTATCAAATTAACTAACATACATAGGAGTAAAATTTATAAATTTTTTTTTTTCATTTATATTTTTTAGATAAGTTGTCAGGCTAAGGATTGCTGTTGATAACTGTCTTTAGGAAAATTGATTCCAAAAAAATGTGATTGAAGAGCCATACATGTTTACATTCAATCGGATATTTAAAATGAAAAACTACATAAATATGAAAAAGACATGTCAAAGCCCCTAAAATACTTTCTAGTTTATAAGTAACAGTGTCAAATTTTACAAAAATATATTTATAAACTGCGTGCTATTAAATCATTGGTACCATTACCACGATCGCCGTATTCGCCTCCACGCTTAAAGGATACCGACACTTTATTCTTCCAAGCTTCACGTGGGCTACAAAACTGTAGATAAAAAAATAGAAGTTAATTTTTGCTACATATAAATTAATATAAAGACAATAAACTTACTAAAAATGCACACATAAATTCACTAACAGCTTGAACCTTTGTACCCACTGTAAATATCTCATGAATAATATCTTCCAAACAAATAATGGGTTATTTTTTGCCATTGATACGAGCAAAACCTTTTTAAATACCAATTCACGTATGGTACCAATATTGGGATAACCGTATGTAATTGTAAAATTATGTATCGCTTTTCCATAATTTTATGGTTTTGTCATTTTCCGAAGCCGCCGAAGCAATAATATTCTCTGTTGGATGACAAGCAGTATACAACACAGTGTCGGTGTGACCCTGTCATTTCTGGACCACCTCTTTCGATTGTAGATTCCAGATGTAAACCATATTAACTGCCGGAAACAACCCACAAAAAAATATTACAAACATTTAAAACAAATTTATAGATAAAAAAAAATTCTTGCCTTTAACTTACATTTCCTCCAGTTACTGAAAAATTTGCAAAAATATAATATTTTTAATTTTTATGTCCAGTGTAGGTTTTTAAACATTTTCCTTTTGAATAGTCCCATAATTTCAAAGTATTATCCAAAGTAGCCGCCAATATATACTTGCCATCATCTATTAAAGTCTTCAAACACTGACCACTGGCTGTATCCCAAATACGACATAAGCCAACATAGCTAGAAGAGACAATTAATGAACCATCACGATTAAAATGAACGGCCGAGACAGGTCAATTCATAAAATTTCTAAATTATTTCTTTACCCACTTCTGGTACTCACATGACTCGCCAACCATTCCCCATTGGGTGAAAACAGCTGATACTGCCTTGGTATGACCAGCCAAAGTAAACTTTAAAGTATAATTGGGTTTTACGGATAAAGACGATTTATTTGAAGATGAGGATGTTGTTTCGGTCGAAGATGATGTTTGAAGAGTATTAGGACCACTGGGTGCGGTGGGCATGTGTTGTGAAGCAAGTACCCCAGGATGACCACCATGTACTGGTCCAATATGTACCATTGTTATTGATTTTTACAAGTTATTATTTTAATTCACTTTATTTTTTTAACTATCAAAACACTACCGAATGTTTTTGTTGAAAAACCTCGTGCTCAGACTTGTGTTCGTTCAAATGAACGAACTAGTTCATTTGAACGGTTCAGTTCATTGAACGATGTGACATCGTTCACCATTATTCGTTCTTTTCGTTCAATCGTTTATTTCGTTATTTTTTTTTAGTCATAGAAAATTTGTATCCCTTTCTTATTAATTTTATTACAGAATTTAGTGGGTTATTTTGTAAAACGCAACGCCTTGCGTTGCGTTGATTGTGTGTAAATTGTTATTGTTACAAAAACAATTTGTATGGAAAACAACGCAACGCAAGGCGTTGCGTATTACAAAATAACCCCATTAATGTTTTTCTTAATAATTTAAAATTTTTAATAAAATTGTAATTTTCTGACGCTATTAATCTATGCACAATAAAATTAATACAAACATCATATCGCTGACATGCAATCGGCTCTTGCAGTGATGCCAGAGATCAAATGTAACTTTTAGTTTTCATTTTAATTTTGTAATAGAAAAACAACAAAAAATTTGGTAAAAAAGAATGGAAAAGTGTTTAGTTTTTTTTTATTATTTGTCGGTAAATATTAATGTTTCAAAAAATTTGTTGTTTTTCGAAAAAAATCTATGATATTTCTTATCCATGAAATGGTCAAGTGTTCTCCTTTGCAATTGATATCATTTTGACGTTTCGCTGCAATGGTTTTGACATTTCATATCATATAATTTATTGCATTTGAAGACACCGGGTTAGCACGCGTGCAATTTACAGTTGTTTATATTATATATGTTTAAAGAAAAACTGGTCAATATTTTGTTACAATTTATATTTAAGGATTTTTTTCTTAATTGTCTATAAATTTTTATATTCATTTATAAAAATTAATGCAGTTTTAATTATTTGTAATTGTCGCCATAATGCGCAATTACAAAAGCACCTCCCAGTACGACTGCTCTTAATGAACTAAAACAGCAAAAACAGTAACATCGATACACACGATGGAAAATTGAGTTAGGAAACACAAAATATCAAAAAATTTTGATAACACGAATGTCAACACCACAGATTAATACCAGATGTGAAACTAATGACAGGTGTCAAAAAAGTATTCTCGAACCGTATTGTTTTGTTTACATGGAAGTCAAGTCAAAAGGGAGATAACAATATAAAATCTCTATACATTTTGTATTGCGCATTTTTGGTATATATCTGTCTCTTTTTAGATTATTGTGCTTTATCTTTTGTGTTTTTCTTAAATTTTTGCGTTTTGTTTTGCTCATTTTCTGTCGGCCATATTGCCCAAATCAGCTGATTCATATCTGGTATAATTTGTGGTCAACACGATACATTAGCGGCCATATAGACTTTTAAGTATGCTGTACAGCATGCTGGCCGGCTGTATGAATTTGACCATGTAATGTCTAATTTGACGGTTTGTCAAGCATGCTTTTCTGATTTTTCAACAAGTTTGACAAACACGCTTTACCGTATATTGAAAAAAATCATCAAACATTGGAGAATTTTACATTTTTAATAAGTTATTTTGTGACAAGAAAGGGATAACGTTAATAAATAAACTAGGGATGTGCGATTAATCGATTAATCAAACAGTATGATTAATCAGAACTTTGATTAGTCAATTAATTGATTAGTTGAAAATTTGATTAATCAGAATTATGTTTAAGCGATTAATTTGAATATTGATTAATCAAAACTTGAATAATTTCAATTAATATTTAAAATAGAAAAATACGGAAATTTTATCCTTGTTTTGTGGCGATACTTTATATAGCTCCAAATAAAGAGAATAACAAAGGTTGTTTGCTCACTGGTCAGACTTGACCAACTCCGTTCCTAAATTTAAAATCTCTATTTTGAACTGGCGTTAAAAAGCGTCGTCAATGAAGAAACACAAGATATTATTCAATTATTCATAAATTTGATTAATCAAAATCATGATTAATCAATTAATCATTATTTTGAATAATCGAAATAATTGATTAATCAGAATTTTGATTAATCAGGAAGTTTGATTAATCGATTAATCGCACATCCCTAAAATAAACTAAAAAATGCAAAAACAGAAATTCAAAACTGAAATTCCAAGAAAAAAATTAATAAAAATAATTTCGTCATTATCCTCCGCTGTGTTGATTTTGTGATTTTGAAGTAAAGTTTTACAGCATGCTTGTCCGTGTATACCAAAAACCATTTTTTGTTTGTCAAAAAAGCTGCACAGCATGCTTGCTCGTATATAGGCCGCTATTGACATAAGCGGACTTTATACGATCAAATACACGGTCAAGCATGCTGTAAAATGTACCTTCAAAAACACTAAATTAACACAGCGGATGATAATGACGAAATTATTTTTTTAATTTTTTTTCTTTGAATTTAATTTTTTTTCTTCTGTTTTTCCATTTTTTAGTTTTTTTATTAACGTTATCCGTTTCTTGTCACAAAATAACTTATTAAAAATGTAAAATTCCCTAATGTTTAATGATATTTTCCATTACACTGTAAAGCGTGTTTGTCAAACCTGCCGAAAAATCAAAAAAATTTTGTTTTTCGTCCAACATGTTTGACAAGCTATCAAATTAGACACTACATGATCAAATTCATACAGCCGTCCAGCATGCTGTACAGCATGCTTGATTTTCTATTGGTCGCTATACACGAAGGGCATTTTGTGACGAATGTTCCTTCGTGTGTAGGCAGCTTTAGAATAGAAAACAATTGTACCATTTACAGTAAAATTCTTTTAAGCTAAACTTGGTTAAAGACGAATTATCGGTTAATACGAACTAATTTGAAAGACGTTTTGGCATCAATTTTCGTATAAAAAAGATCATCTGCTTTATGAAACGCTTCGTCATATTTATTGCCGATGATTGATTTATGAAGCAGTTTCATCAATATGATAACTCTTTTTTTCACCGATTGTACGAATATGGATGATAAAAATACATATTGAAAAAATTGCAAACTAATTTGTATTTATAGCAAAGAAATATTTGAAAAAAAGCAAAAAAAAAAACGTGGAAATATAAACATTAAAAAACAACAAAAAAATTTAGAGAACAAATCTATTTTTATTATAAATGGAAAAAAACGCTTAAAAACAACTTGGTTTTCTGGTAATCATATTGCAACAAAAATTTCTATCAGATTGTGTATATTTTCAAAAAAAAAAAAAATTTAAACTTCCAAAATAAAAAAGATTAGTAATTTTTTTTGCTAATTTTAGCTAATCGGGTTTCAAAATTTAGTAAAATTAAATTTGTAGATTTAGCAACTCAAATTAGTAAAAAATTCTGTAATTTGTAAAATGAGAATACCAAATTATTTTACTAAAAAACAACTTTATACTAAAAATTAGTATAATACTAGTATAATAAAATTGGAAACCGTTTTACTAATTTTTATACTAACTTTTTTTTTTAGTGTAATAAGGCCGAATATGTAATTATAGATGAGTTTTGTTTTTCAATTACAATTACATGTAATTGTCTAATTGCATGTGTAATTAATTACAAAATGTAATGATTAACCCCAGGCCTGCTGGAGATCTTATAATTTCGATAAATCTTCCATTACTTTTATCCAGATATCATCATAAACATGAAAAAAAATTTATTTTAATTTAGTAATTTTAAATTAAAGTTAACAACACTGAAATTTTAAAGTTAATAGGATTATGATATACAGTAGTCGCTCGGTTATATGAACTAATTCAAACAGAGCCTGTTCACTAAATGAAGAGAATATAAAATAAGTAATTCAAGTTCACATAACCGAGAGAATATAAAATAAGTAATTCAAATGATTTTTATTACATTAAGTTTTTATTTTTAATAAGTTTTTTAAAAATTAATGTACATGAAAGTAGTCGGTTGTACTTTTTTGCTTCAAGGGATTTCTGTAGTGCCTTGTCCCTGCATTTTCGCAATGCCAAAATATTGTTAATATCAGATATATTATTTTCACTCCAAGCAATAACTTTATTGAATGCTTCGATTGCCTCCGTTGTGCTAAATTCAGCTGTTGTTACGATGCACTGCTCTTGATCATCATCTTCAAATTCGCTATCTATATCTTCGCTAGCAATGTCTTGATTCCACGTCTGAATCTCTTCCCGTGAAAGCTGTTCACATAATGGAGATAGGCTGTGTTCACTCTTTAGAACCTCCTGTGTTTAAATTTTGTTGTTTACTATTCTGGAAGTTTACATAACTGGATATTCATATAACCGAACGGCTACTGTACAACCAAGATATAAGAAATCAGTCAAGTGAACGTTATAGTATAGAGAATTTCGTATTAAAGCTTCAGTGTTGTTAATGTTATGGGTGCGGTGCGTAAGCCATTTTTGACTCAAGGTATAATTAGTTTGTACGTAACGTGCCGTGACGAATCAGCTGATTTGTTTTTGTTCTATGAAAAAGCATTTGAGTCGTTAGTTTGTCTGTAATGTAACGTGCCGTGCCGGATGAACCTGTTGAAAACAGAATTTTTGTTATCCGTTAAGTGACAGTGAGTTGACAGCTGCTATTTTGAGATCTGAAACGAATGGCTTAAACCGGCTAAGCCGAGCCGCCGTCTAATTTTTGTAACCGCCGCCGTCGAAAATTTTTTTTACACGATAAAAATCTAAAAATAGTATATATTTTTTTAAATTTTCTTTTTTTTACCGTTAAGCCGATGTTTTGTATGTGTCAACTTAAAGTTGGCTAGCCGATCAGCTTTTGGCTCACAGCCAGTTTTAAGCCGCCGCTGCAATTTTTTATTTAGCCACCGTAACCAATTAATCTGGTTGGCGCAGAGCTCTGCTAAGAAAAACAACATTAAACAGCTGATACGTTGTTACGGAAAAGACTAACTACACAAAAGAACCATCCGGCACGGCACATTACAGAACCGTCACGGAACGCAAAGACTAATGGAGCCTTCATGCTCAAAAAAAAAACATTACTCACGCACGAGCATTTCGTTTTTTACTCAGCACACATGATTATATTAACTTACCTATTAAACTTACAATCAGAAAATTCTCACGCAAAACAGTAAAAATTACTAAAAACATATGATGCAAAAATAAACTCACACACGAATCAATCACGGGTTATTCTTACTCACGCTCACGCACGAATCACTTAAGTATAGTAATTATTACTTACGATCACGTGTGAATAACGTGACTCACGAACATTTCGTGTCACGCGCCAAGTAATTACTAAATCTAAAACTAGTTCAAAATCATTGATAACATGAAACCAAATATAATACAATACGGTTTTATATGGACCTTATATATTCTTATATAAAATCACTTTAAAAAAATTGCCTATGTGGGATGATATATAATTATAGATGATTTTAAAAAGAACGTTATAAGTTATATATGGGTTCATATTCGTCAATAACACAAATTATAAAATATTTCTTATATGGATCCACATAGTTTTATATTATTATGTATAGTATCATACTAAATTATATATAAACGTACATGTAATTATGTCTTTTATATGTTACTTTATGTACTTATATATAGCACATACATATATATGTAGGCCAATATGTAATAATATAAAATCACATATGTCTCCATATTAAAACCTTTGAGGAAAAAATATCTAACATATGACTATATAAAAGTATATCTGCTTGAATTTAAAAGCATATGTGGCCATATGTAACTATAAGTTACTATATGCAATTACATAAAATAATATATATGATTATATCAAAACTTTTTTACTCGGTTAGCATATCTTTTTTTATTTGGCATCATACTAAATTATATAAAATTTTATCCGGAAAATGGATTAATCAAATTGTATATGAAAGAATAAAAAAGATATTTGAATTGATATAATTTCATCCAATTTTATTTGAGTTTTGGTCTTATTCAATTGCATTAAATTTTGTTTGTTTATATGAATATGTATAGTGTAGGAAAACAACCAATTAATTATCTGAATGATATTAATAAAATTTTGCACAAAACCGATGAATTTCACAAGGCCTCGTCCATTTTCTAAATTAATGGAATTTTTGATAAAATGTTGTCAAAATATTCTTTTTATTTATTAAAAGTTTCATACACTTAATGAAAAAGCTTCATTAAAACTAAATTCATAAAATATGTATATGAAGCTTTTTCATCAAATTTAAGAAATTTTTCGTTTACCTTGTGAAGGAAACTTTATTATCTTACTAAAAAATTTCATTAAAACTGGTCCAGCAAACTTCTCTCTGTGTGGGTTATATAATCCATTATCAGTTAGTAGTAACTACACAGAAGAAAATAATTATAATCATACAGAAACAACGTTTACTAAGATAGAAACAGCTTTTAAATCACACAAATCTCAGGCTTTTTCTCTTTTTATATAAAAAATTGTCTGCCTATCTTTAAAATCGGAAAACACATTAACTTAAATATGAAAAAGTTTAACTAGAATCATATTTACTTTAATAAGGATAAGTATTATAGCCACCAATTATAAAATTTCGTTTTGAAGTTTCTTACTTAAATAAAATATCCTACTAAGTGATGACTATAACACAAGCCCTAATATTCATACTTTATTTACAAAGTGTTCGTAAAAAATTAAATGTTAATTAAAATCTGATATAGTAATTAATTTAACTAAAATTTTTTCTGTGTCGTTACTTTTCTTATTATTTCTTTCATTAGATTTAAGATTAGATATTATTAATTAGAAATTTAGATATTATAATTAAAAAAGTACGACACTGGTATGCCTCATTTATCCCAAAAATTAAAAAATTCTGGGTCATTATAAACCCTAGATGCAAAAACCCCTCGATTCGAAAAAAAATTATCGAATTCGTAAATCTTGCAAATATTGTCAAAAATATAATTCTGTATAAAAATTTTACTTTTTACTTAACTTATTTTTATCCCAAAACTTGTGCACTACACATAAAAATTAAAAAAGTAAGATTTTTGTTAAAACTTTTCTTTTTACGAAAAGTACAAAATTTACGAATGCGAAATTTTTTATTCGAATCGAGTTACGCGGTAACCCCCCAGCTCTTTGTATTGAATTATTAAGTATATAATTGTATTGAAATCCACATACATTTTGTTCGATTCGAGATAGTAAATAATTTTATCTAAAATATTCTTGGGTCAGATTTAGTTTTATAAAGTCTTGTATTGCTTCGAATATAAAATTTATCTTCAACGACATATAATTTGATCAAGTATATATATTTGTATATGGCATATAAAATGATATAAGAGAAAGGATATTTTAAGATATGATTATATAAGGCAACGACTAAGAAAATTTTGAAAATCGGAATCGCTGATAAACTCTTATTTAATTTGATACGTTGTTATTCATACTCTAATATGAATAAGTACAATTGGATCAAACCTAACTTGATCAAATCTAATCGTTTTTTTACGGGTTAATCTAATTATATAAAATTAGATTTAATACGAAAAGTTACATTTTATTTGATACCACTAGACAAAAATAATTCATTCGGATATCGCTCAGATTGCATTAAATTGTCCATTCTATTAAAATTACTTCTTGATTATCATTATATCACATCCAATTTTATATAAGTAATTAGTTAAACTCGTTTTTCGGATCGCATTTCATCATATTAGATCCAAGGTGGATCTAAATTACTGCAGTACGATCCACCATTTTTCGGATAACATTTTATTTTTTTTTTGCAATATGAATTTCTTTTTATAAAATTATAATTTTTTTTCTATAAATTTTTTTTATAAAATTATATTTTTTTTATTAAATTGAATGTTTTTAATAATTTTATTTACATCTTTTTGACGCGCTAATCCATTTCCAATTGTATCAATTGTTTTTAAGATTTATCATTTGTGTTTCAGAAATAATCAATTGTATTTCAGAACTTATCAATTATTTTTTTTTTTTTTTTTTTTTTTTAAGAGAAGCAACATTCAGGAAATTCTTCCTATTAATTAACGTGTTGCTTCCTTTGGAAAGGGGATAGAGAAGAAGTGAAAGGTAGTGAAAGAGGAAGGGCTTTAAATATGGCAACACTGTAATTGCGTGAGATGTTGAATTTTAGAACAGTTGTTGCGCGCCATCTGATGGTGAGTTGGCGAACTTTGTTGAAGCTTTTTAGTTCATAGCCCTGTTATATTATTTTACTTCGGTGGGGTTAAGTGCTATGGGAACACCGAAGGAGGACGCTGCGATATGTATGAGGGATAGAAAAAACTCCCCGAGTAAAACGGGTTATACATTATTTTATATTATTTAATACAATTATGTCTCGTTACATATTGCTTTGTATGGCACTATATATAATAAGACATAATTTTCGTCTTTCGGTCAAATTTTATATGACCCAATATCTAAATATATCTTTTTACATATGTTCTCCAATTTAATCAGATCTCGCCCATGGAATTTAAATTGTAAGACCAAATATCAGAGACTATTAATTATAGAGATAGGAAATCAAAACTTACACTACTAACCGATAGAGGGCGCTATTAATATTGCCTGAGCAACTATTTAGTATCAGGTTAGTATCAGCTGAGCCTATATTTAAAAACTCAAAAACTGCTCAAAATAAGGAAAAAGCCAGCGCCGAATATATTCAAATAATATAATTTGAGATATGCGTTCATTTTTTTTTTTGCTTTCTTGTTTATTATTATTTAAATTTAAATAAAAAAAGAAAATTGTCAATTTTTTGAATAAAGTGCCATCTAGTGATAACGATGTTTTTATAACTTATTTTTTTGGTGATGCCATACCCCTGCCAAATATATCTCAGTTTCAAGTTTAAATTTAAAAAAGATTTTATTGAAATCAATTACAATCCATTTTTAATTTTAAAATATTTTTTTAGAAAAACAAATTTTGATATAAAGTTCAAGTGATTTAAAAAATAATAACATGAAAACGAAAAACCAGTAAAATATTTTTGTATAGAATATGAATGAGATGTGACAGTTACCCATAAATATCGACGTTGAAAATATTGTGTTAAAAGAGTTAATACTTAGCAAACGCAGTCAGACTTTGCATGGGATTTCGTACCAGATATGTATAGCAACAAAACAAGCCTATTGATTTAAAAAAGAAACATTTATTTCCCGTATATAATCTATGTTATATTCTTGTTTCAAATGAAGTCTTTCTTAATATCTTAGTAAATTTAAAATTACATTAATTTTCATTTAAAATGGTATCAATTTACATCGAAACAACAGATTTTTTTATTTTTTATTTGAATATTGGGTCATATTAATAAAAGTTAGCCAATTCTTCGAAGTAATTATTTTGGTTTAGGAATAACGCAGCACCAAATTTATCCATAGTCTTGAAGGATACCATAACATATAAATGAAAATTAAAACAAAAAAAAAAACAAGCAGACTAAAATTGTGTAATAATAACTTAAAACCCTAATAAATAATTCCCAATATTAGTGAAATCTAGTTTTTTATTCATACGATACATTATTTACAAATTTAAAATATTTTTAAACGATTATTTCATGTCATTTAATTTTATTAAAAACTGTTTCATGTCAAATTTGTTATCGTAATTTTAATGTATTTTTTTCTCTTTAAAATGAATAGCCCAAAAATTAAAGGTTTATTTGAAATTTTCTCACTTTCAAAATGAAAATCTCACCTTTAAAGAAAAATCCAGTAATGATTTATGGAAAATTATTTGAAATTTCATTTTTAGATTTTTTTATGTTATGGATTATTTTTGAACTATACTATAGCTCGTATAAGTACTGATTAATAGGTTCATTCGATTACCGGATAATTTGTACAAATTTGTACAAATTTTTACTGGATGGCGTTCGTTAACACAAATACTCAGTAAACAGAGAGAATAAAGTGACAGTTCTATGATGAGAATTTCTAAGTCTTCTTCTTTTTCTTTCAAATTTTTACTGGATAAATTTTTCTCAGTAAGAATTTGCAAGCAGAAAAAAACATATGTTTTGAAAACATATGTTCGTTTATTGAAAGCAAAAAAAAAATATTTTACAATTATGTTATTTTATGGAAATTCAAAGCAATGAAACTTTCAAAACAAATTATGGGAAAGATAAGAAACCTTGTAAAAAGTTTCTGCTTAAGATTTAACATCAAAAAATATCGTCTTCCATAGCGACCAGATAAAATTTATTTGTATATTTGGTGTTGTAATCAGCTGTGTCTAAAATCTTGCAAATTATTGCAAATTTTCTGTTCGCGTACATGTTTGGGAAAATTTTATTTTGAGAGTAAATCTTGTCTTACTCTCTGTAAGTTTGTACTGAGTAATTCTTACTGGACTTGACTGAGAAAAGTAATTGAATGAACCTAATGTGTAGATACTTTTTATGTATGCAGATTCACATAAAGACTCAAAAACTTACTAGATTTACTTAGTTTACACCATACAAGAAACCTTACGTGAATCCCTCATTGTTTTTCAGTACATTATTTAATAAAAACAGAAATTCGAACATTTTTATCAAATTGGACCTAATTGCATCAAATTTTAAATATGAAGATATTATTTAATACAATAATGTCTGGTCAAAATTCGGATTAAATTGCATATAATTTAATGTAATTAAATCCAATGTGATCCACGTAGATACAATTGTATTCACCATTTTTCGGATTAAATTGTATCTGATTAGTTATTCTATTCTATCAAATTAGATATATCACCATATCATCTTTTTTAATCGGGTCATAAATATTATTATTTTTCATAAATTGATGTTGCCTTGGTTGGGGCTCGAACCCGCAACCTCACGTGTAACAGTCCAACGCGCTAACCATTACACCACAGCGCCCACGATTTTTTCAGATTTATGAATTGTTTTTCAGAATTAGTCAATTGAATTTCAGTTTTATCAATTGTATTTCAAAAATTATTAATTGTATTTCCGAAATTCACAACTGTATTTCAAAAATTATCAAACTGTATTTCAGAAATTATCAATTGTATTTCAGAAATTATGAAATGCATTTCAGAAATTTTTCTCTATTAACTATGAAATACAATCAACAAATTCTAAAATAGATTTGATTATTTCTGAAGTGCAATTAATAATTTCTGAAATACATTCGAAAATTTCTGAAATACAATTATAATTTCTGAAATAAGTTTAAGTTTTCATCAGGGTTTAAAAAAACTGCTGACAGCATCCAAAAATATCCAATATTTGATAATTTTCATGAAAGATATCTAAAAATAGTAAACACGTTGTGATATTTAACAACATGCTAGCTAATATCAACAGAAATAAATATCTAGCATATATAAATTTTTTGATTTATAGCGGCTATCGAAAAATATCCAACGATTGGATATTAAACAATATGCTAGATAAAAATTGCTGGCTGTGTACGATATATACGAAAATGATATTTCTGTTGTGTTGTATATTTTTTAGCAGCTTTCTTGCTTGTGTGTACAACAAACGATATTTATTTTATGTAAATATCTAAAAATATCTTGCATTGCTAGATATATCTGTTTAAAAATATCTTGCATTGCTAGATATATCTGTTTAAAAATATCTTGCATTGCCAGATATATCTGTTTAAAAATATCTTGCATTGCTAGATATACCTATCTGTTTAAAAATATCTTGCATTGCCAGATATATCTATCTAAAAATATCTTGTTGATTTTGCTGCTATTAGCAGTGAAAATATTCTTGCATTGCTAGATATATCTATCTTGTGAGTATTGGTTTTTGGTGGTTGGATATTTATTTTATACAAATATCTAAAAATATCTTGTTGATTTTGCTGCTATTAGCTACGAAAATATACTTGCATATCTAGCTGGTGCGTATTGTTTTTCGGTGGTTGGATTTTTTTTTTGGCATTTGTATAAAAGTATTAATTTTTAGTCTAAATAATGCTGCTATTGAAATGAATTTTAAGTGTGAGTGAATATATCAATAAAAAAACAAGAGGACTTTAATAATTATTATTAGAAATTAGATTTCCATTTAAAAATTTATAATTTATAGAAATAATAAAAAAAATAATAAAAATTCCTTAATAATTATTATAAATTATACTTAATAAAAACATAATTTTTTGGTAAATTTTATTTAAAATTAGTACGACTAAAGCCTGGGAGAGTTGTGAAAAATCACTTTTTTTAACTTTGAAGCGCAATTTTTGAACGTAAGAGCAAATTAAGTTTTTGCTAAGTTCAGATTCAGTGTATTTCTACACTAAGAGAATTATGTCGGTAAAATTAACTGCAATTTCATTTAATTTTAAATGCCTTTACAGTTCCCAGTAAAATAGCCCATGAATATCATCGCTGCGCCTAAGAAATTAGATATTGTTAACAAAAACTATTTCTGGTGCACCTAAAGTAGGGCTATATTTTGTCTCTTGGCTAAGTTTTATGGAAGTAATTCTTTTATAAATAGAAAGTTTGGAGTTTTGTTTTCATATGTGTAAAAAAATAATTTATAAAAAGTTTCGCGAAAAGCTCAATAAAGGTGTTTTGTTGCTCTCCTCCTTAAAAATTTTACCTGTTTTCTTAGGTTTAGCGACGATATAGTCTATTTATTGTTATCTTATAATGTTGCCGAATAGCCATATATAATTATATATGTATGCACAGCGCATAGTTTGGGGACATAGCCAAAAAAGTGCCCAAACTATGCGGTATATTAGTCAAAAATGTCTTCAAACTATTCGCAAGACCTAGGAAGAATTTGAGGACAGTCCCCAAACTAACCAAATGTCTCCGGACCGGAGAAAACTGTTCCCGTAGCATGCGCTGTGCATACACTCAACCAAAAAAGTCTGTAATGGCTACTGAAAATTTTGCTGTTATTATGGGAAATTTAGCTGTTTTGAGCCCAGCGGTATTTTTTTTGATAATTTTAGCAACACATGTCTGCTGATCTGTAGTACAACAAAATTAGTAGAAAAAATTAGTAGTCGCTACTAAATTTTAGGAAAATTGTTGTAAACTGCAATTTAAAATCGATTTCTTAAAATCAGTTAAAAAACTTACTAATTATCAATAATTTTAGTACAATGAAATTGGTATAAATTATTAGTTGCAGCTACTAAATTTCGGGAAATTGTTGTAAACTGTAATTCTTTAGGAGCTCTTATGGGGGGAAAACATTTTGCTCGTTAAAAAAAATACAAAAATTTATAGATCGCTTAATTCTCCTAATTTTTAATAATTTGTTTTGTATACATACGTATTTTAATAAAAAAAGCGAAAGAATATTTTTTATATGTTTAACTTGAGTTTTCCATAGTAACCCAGCAAAATCTTTCATTACCCAATAAGTGGTTATATAATAGAAATTCATAGCTCCGCACAACTTATTTTTTGGCGTCTAAACTCATTATTTTTGTTTGGCGTGGTCGTTTTTATAAGTAGTCACGCTTACCCGCTCGCTTACGAAAAAATGAGAAATAAGTAGTTATGAGATTTTGAATAATAAGTGGTTACACACATGCTTACAAAAAGTTTAATTATAAGTGGTTATCCGATTGATTGCTTACTTGATTCTTAAAAATAAGGAGTAGGCAAATACTATTAGCCTAAGGAAATACATTCAGAAAAATTAAAGTTTTCTCTAGTGTGTAATTTTAGGACTCGACATAAAAATTTAAACATAAAACATATTTACATATAATAAAAAAATTTAACTGTGTAAAAAGTATTTATTTAAACTAATACGAGTAAGTTATTATTTTATATTTAGAAACAATGATAACAATAGGCCGTTATTAGGAAGTCATTATTTTATATTATAAAATAATGCAAAAGGTAATGATATATCATTTTTGGTAATGCAGATAGTAATGAGGTGTCATTACCAATATTTTGCTGGGAAGGAGTAAGATCATAAAAATCTTAACACACATTTTTGCCTATAACTTTGGTTTAAAGCTTCTCATATTTTTTTATATTTTATATTTGATATCATTGACGCAAACTTATGTATTTATATGGGCCAATTTCTCGGATAAAATTTTATAACCCCGGTAAAAAATGCTCATATAGGTACGCTCAAACATGTTCATTAGAGTCGTCAAAAAAAACATGAAAGTTGGAATTCGCGATCTCCACAATGTTGCCCCTATTCCTTAATGTCTAAAAACTCTCTGTGCCAAGTTTCAGCTAAATCCGCTGTTATTTAGAGGTAGCACAAAAAGTTGTCTTTTAAGAATTAGTAATTTATGTCTAGAGTAATTTATACAAAAAGTAGGGTTGACTTTAAATTTAATTATTTCTTAACCTGTACGCAATTATTTAACAATTTTTTTTTAAATCTGGTCTTAATTAATGTGAATATAAGGAATTTGAAATCAATACTTAAAAAAATTAAATAACTTTTAAGTAATTCGCGGTTTCTTTTAAATTTATACAAAAAAATACATATTTTAGTCAAATTTTATAATTTTTCCGAAAAGATGTAATTAAAAATTCAACTTGTTTTTGCCTTGTATGCGCAAATTTCTCAAATCTGATCTTTATTTTAACGCAGATTATGAATCAGCAATCGAAACTTAAAAAAAATTTGTGGTTTATGAATTATTCGCGGTTTTTGAAAATTCAAAAAAACTCAAGTTTTTTGAGATATTTTCCCAATTACCTGTAAACGGTGTTATCGAAAAATGCAATTTGTTATACTTTTGCAATTTACTTACCAAGGACCGTCATTATATATAACACTGATTTTAATTTTAAAAAGGATAACATATATCCTTGCAAATTAAGTTAAAATTTGACATTTTTTAATATTTCGCTATTATTTAGATTGCTATAATTTTATTGCTACCAAAAACCCTATCCCACATAATAGGACATTTAGCAGATATATATTAATGCAAAAACGAAATTTTCATATTGGTAAATATAAGAAAACATCCTGATCGAAGTTGATGCTTTTTTTGTATGAAATTTTAAAATTTCGCGAAATCCGCGACTCCGATTTCAATTTTGATTTCATATTCGTAATGTACACCTAAAAATATATTAGATTTGATATGTCGCGATTATAATAATTATATTTAATTTTTCTCATTTTTTCCATTATTTTTAATTAATTAAAAATAATAGAACAAGTACAACCTCGAAACTTCAATTGCGATGTGCTACCTCTAAACAAAACTTTTTTGGTGATATTTTTGATCAGACTACATTTTTTTCAAAGTGGCATATTTGTAGGGTTGTGGAGCGTGAACTTTTTTTTTTGGACAACTCTAATGTTCATATATGGTTTATGTATGGACACATATGAACAAATATGGATTTGTTATGAACATATATGGAATTATATGTGATATATTTTGTTGAACAAAATTCTAGAAAACTCTAAACTAAAGTTTTGCAAATTTATAAAAAAACAAATCCCATTTTTGGCCATACCTGGGACTTGGTTATCATGAGCAAAGAGGGACAAAAATTTATATCTGAATAATAGAAATGAAACTGGAGTATAACATTGTAAATTTTTTAAAGAAATATTTTATTTTTACGATTATCATAATTTATCTAATTTTAACCCTACAATGGTCTGAGGAAATTGCAATTACTAAAACATTTTCCAATCGATTTTGGATTTTTATACATTACAGGAAAGATAATTCAGTCTAGATTATGATTCTATTTACCTTTTCCAAAAATACGGTTACTACAGAGCGAGTATTTTGCAAGAAAACCTTATAAATCGTATTTCAAATTTCAGGGCCGATGCGGCACGTGTTCCCGTTATCCGATCACCTTAATTTTCTGCATGGTGTATTTTTAAACACAAAGGCACATTTCTAGGGGGGGGGGGGGGGGGGTCACAGGTCGCCATTTTTTCTCGTCCATATAAGGTAGGTCACCCTAATATACCCTATACCTTAATTAAGGTGTATATAAAAATATATGATTATAGTGTATACTCAGATAAAAAAGTTTTTAAAAAATTTTGTAAATAGTTTCCAATCGCACTTTACTATTTTATACTGATTTTTAGTACAACTTTTTTTAGTAATCATTTTTGCTATTCTCTTATTACAAATTACGTATTTTTTTTTACTAATTTTCGCTGCTGATTTCAGCAAAACATTTTACTAATTTTTCAAAACCGAGTGCTGAGTAAGAAACGAAATGCTCGTGCGTGAGTAATTTGTTTTGGTTTAGGAGCATGAGTCAAAAATGGCTTACGCACCCATAACATTATCAATTAAATTCTCTATACTATACCGTACACTTGACTGATTTCTTATATCTTGGTGGTATATCATAATCCTATTAACTTTAAAATTTCAGTGTTGTTAACTTTGTTTTATAATTACTAAATTAAAAGAAAAATTTGTTCATGTTTATTGCACTGTCATGATAAATCTGAATAAAAGTAATGGAAGATTTATTGAAATTATAAGATCTCCAGCAGACCTGGGGTTAATCATTACATTTTGTAATTAATTACACAATTACATGTAATTGTAATTGAAAAAAACTTATCTACAATTACATATTATTTGTAATTGCAATTCAAAAAAGAACAATTACAAGTAATTGAAAATTTTTTTTATTTAAAAAAATAATTTTTGTATATTGTTAGATATGGTCCTATATAATATGATAAAAAGTATAAGGTTAATATTTCGATATAATTGTATCAAACCATGTCCACTTTTATAACATTTTATATAATTTTATACAAAAAGATATAATTTGATGTAATTGGATGAGGACAAAATTCGGATACAATTGTATCGAATTGCATAAAATTGTATCAAATTGTACCAAATTGTATACAATTCGATACAATATGATACAATAAGATGTTTTCATTTTTCGGATATAATTATATCTAATTATTTAAAAGATTATATATAATTAAATATAACTTCATATGGCTCCATAACATTTTTTTTACTTGGGTATTGATATATTCTTAGTCTGGAAATAACGCATAGAAACGTAATAACTGGAGAACCGTTTGCAATTTTGACTCCAATTATACGCTTGTTACAATCGAAAGAAAAAACGTATTTTTTTTATTAATTTTTTTTTTAGATTTTAGAGTTTGTTTATTTTTTATTACACTTTTTTGGTAATTTCAACAGATTGATTTTAAATTACAGTTTACAACAATTTACTGAAATTTAGTAGCTGCAACTAATTATTTATTCCAATTTCATTGTACTAAAATTATTGATAATTAGTAAGTTTTTTAACTGATTCTAGGAAATCGATTTTGAATTGCAGTTTACAAAAATTTTGCTAAAATTTAGTAGCGACTACTAATTTTTTCTACTAATTTTGTTGTACTACAGATCAGCAGACATGTGTTGCTAAAATTAGCAGTAGGCATTACAGACTTTTTTGGTTGAGTGTATTCACAGCGCATGCTACGGGAACAGTTTTCTCCGGTCCGGAGACATTTGGTTAGTTTGGGGACTGTTCTCAAATTCTTCCTAGGTCTTGCGAATAGTTTGAAGACATTTTTGACTAATATACCGCATAGTTTGGGCACTTTTTTGGCTATGTCCCCGAACTATGCGCTGTGCATACATATATAATTATATATGGCTATTCGGCAACATTATAAGATAACAATAAATATACTATATCGTCGCTAAACCTAAGAAAACAGGTAAAATTTTTAAGGAGGAGAGCAACAAAACACCTTTATTGAGCTTTTCGCGAAACTTTTTATAAATTATTTTTTTACACATATGAAAACAAAACTCCAAACTTTCTATTTATAAAAGAATTACTTCCATAAAACTTAGCCAAGAGACAAAATATAGCCCTACTTTAGGTGCACCAGAAATAGTTTTTGTTAACATTATCTAATTTCTAAGGCACAGCGATGATATTCATGGGCTATTTTACTGGGAACTGTAAACGCATTTAAAATTAAATGAAATTGCAGTTAATTTTACCGACATAATTCTCTTAGTGTAGAAATATACTGAATCTGAACTTAGCAAAAACTTAATTTGCTCTTACGTTCAAAAATTGCGCTTTAAAGTTAAAAAAAGAGATTTTTCGCATCTCCTAGGCTTTAGTCGTACTAATTTTAAATAAAATTTACCAAAAAATTATTTTTTTATTAAGTATAATTTATAATAATTATTAAGGAATTTTTATTATTTTTTTTATTATTTCTATAAATTATAAATTTTTAAATGGAAATCTAATTTCTAATAATAATTATTAAAGTCCTCTTGTTTTTTTATTGATATATTCACTCACACTTAAAATTCATTTCAATAGCAGCATTATTTAGACTAAAAATTAATACTTTTATACAAATGCCTAAAAAAAAATCCAACCACCGAAAAACAATACGCACCAGCTAGACATGCAATTATATTTTCGTAGCTAATAGCAGCAAAATCAACAAGATATTTTTAGATATTTGTATAAAATAAATATCCAACCACCAAAAACCAATACTCACAAGATAGATATATCTAGCAATGCAAGAATATTTTCACTGCTAATAGCAGCAAAATCAACAAGATATTTTTAGATAGATATATCTGGCAATGCAAGATATTTTTAAACAGATAGGTATATCTAGCAATGCAAGATATTTTTAAACAGATATATCTGGCAATGCAAGATATTTTTAAACAGATATATTTTTGGCAATGCAAGATATTTTTAAAGAGATATATCTAGCAATGGAAGATATTTTTAAACAGATATATCTAGCAATGCAAGATATTTTTAGATATTTATATAAAATAAATATCGTTTGTTGTACACACAAGCAAGAAAGCTGCTAAAAATATACAACACAACAGAAATATCATTTTCGTATATATCGTACACAGACAGCTATTTTTATCTAGCATATTGTTTAATATCCAAGCGTTGGATATTTTTACGATAGCTGCTAGAAATTAATGAAGTGATATTTGCTAGATATTTATCAATGGCTAAAAATATACAACACAACAGAAATATCACTTTCGTATATATCGTATACAGACAGCTATTTTTATCTAGCGTGTTGTTTAATATCCAAGCTTTGGATATTTTTTCCATAGCCGCTAGAAATCAAAAAACTGATATATGATAGATATTAAACTCTGGTTTTCATCTGATCGTTAGAGCTATAACACGTATAAAATGAATTCTCCGCCTAAAACTCTGTGCGCTAAATGTTTTAATTCGGTGAAAACTAATTCGGTTAAGTGCCACATATGTAGAACAAAATTTCATTTGTTATGTGCGGGAATAGATGATAAACTTTGTAATTCATTAAAAGGTAATAACAACATTGCAATGTTTGCCTAAATGCATCATCAGAAATGGTATCTCTTCTTTCATCGTTGTCAGCTGAATTAAGAGAACTCAAACAATCAATCGTCTCATCAATAAGTGAGGATGTAAAGGAATTGAAGTTGGAGTTCAATAACCTAAAGAAAAATATGCTAAAATCTAAAAATGTTCGAAAAAATAATTCTCATTTGCCTTCTAATACAAATAATAATAATAATAACAATATAGCAGAGAAATCACTTGCCGATGTTGTTGTTGTTGGTGGTAATGATGATATTACATCTGTTTCTTCTTATCCCACTGCTTTGTCTGATGTTCAATCAAACATGCATGATGGCAACAATCAGCTTGATTGGTTTACGGAGGTACGTAGACGCAAGAAAAAGCGAAACAAGAAAAAACAACATGTACTTCAGTGTTGCCACTTTTTGAATAATTATTCAAAAACGGGACTGTTTACACATTCGTTGGATAATTTTTGAATAATGACATTTTTGTGTAGTTTTTGTGTAATTTCACTTTCTTTAGAAATTTTCGTAAATTTTTAAAAGTCCCGGAGCTTTTTAATAAATTAATTAAAATTAGTCTATATTTAGACGAAACGAGTTTTTCAGTGAAACATTTACCACAAATCTCCATTTTCTGGTGAATTACTTTTGTAAATTTTTTTAACACTAAACCCAATTTAGAAGAAATCAAAAATGGTGCTATGTTGTTTTTTGTTTTGTTTAAAGCACCACCTTTAGTTTATTTTTTGCGAGAATAATTGTCAAGCTTCTATTAAAAATTCTCTTAGTTTGCAAGAACATTTCAAAATTCAGCGAAAGAGTGGAAAGTTTGAGTTTGTTATGATTGTGACTTTCTAATATCTGAAATTTTTGTTGCTGTAGTTATCATGATACTGGGCTTTGACCAGACAAAAATTTTGTTAACGCAGCAAGCTGGAGGGGAATCAGAATATTTTAGAATTCTGTAAATCCAACATGTTTCAGATTTCAACAGAATCGTATGAAATTTTTGAAAAAAAAAATTTTATATTTTTATTTTTTAAAAGAAAATTTGTTGATACACATACTGCAAAAAAATTTCATGTTAAGGTCTGTCTTGCTACCATTAACATAAAAATTAAAGAAAACAGGCAAAATTTTACAAATACGGTATTTTTAAAATTTTTCCTGTCTTGCCGATATTTAAAGCTGGGGTTGAACAGGGCTTATGCCATCACATTACGGACGCCTTGGAGGACCTACTAAAGCTTTTTTTTAATTCCAGCTTTGCACTCAAAGAAAAATTGATTTAATTTAAATAGAAACGGTTAAATTTTAAGGAGTATGGGAGAGAATAATAAGCAAGTAATATTTTTGCATGCAATGAATTTGAATGAAGTAGCCTTTCTGAAAAACATAAATACTTTGTTCTGAAAGAAACTTTTAATACGGATAAAATACCATTGTTTTAATATTCAAATTTAAAAGCATGCTATTTTAATCCTGAAAAAGATATTGCATTGAAATTCCCTTTAGTTAATAGAATAATTTGTTATAATATTTTCAGAGAAATTGGCCTTGATTTGCTTTTGCAGAAGACAAAAACACGGACCAGGTTATAGCAAAAATGCAAAATTTTAGTTTAAAATGCAAATAACTTTTGCACTTTGTAGATGATATAAATGTTACGTCTTTAAAAATCGGTTAGTAAATAGAAAAATGGCAAAACTTTTGAGTCGAATGGCATAGCTCCCGCTGTTTTAGCCATCCAAAACTTACAGTGTGAAATTTCATATCAGTCGGTAAGAAATGGCGAAATTCTTCCCAAAATATTCGTATTCTTCTACACTGTGCACAGTAGATTTTTTTTTTTTTTTTAAATAATACGCAAAATATATTTTTTGTGTAATTTCATACGGTTTTGGATAATTTTTGACCTACAGCTGTGTAATTTTTTGTTTTACTGGTGGCAACACTGATGTACTTGCTGTTGGAGAAAACCAAAAAACTGATCTCGGTGTTGTTGTTTTTAAAAAGTATGTACATATTTCTTCATTTAAACCTTCAGTAACTGCTGAGGACATTATGGTTTACATTGTTAACAATACTAATATTGAAACTCATCACCTTGAATGTACGAGGTTTACCAAAAAAGATGTGGATGTTAAGATTCTTAAATATGTTAATTTTAAACTTGGAATATCGCCGTGTTTTTATGATCAGATTATTAAACCTACTTTGTGGCCTGTTGATATTAAAGACTTCAATCTTCTCAACAATGCAATGAAATAACGTAGGTACAACTATTCACTTTATTACCAAAATTGCAGTGGAATTCGTACTAAATCAACTCAATTTTCTCTCGCCACATCATTACGTGAATATGATATCATTGTTATTACGGAATCATGGTTATCTGATGCTTTTAATAGTTCTGAGTATTTTGATGATTATTATAACGTCTTTCGCTGTGACCGTCGCTATGTACCAAATGGGTACCAGAGAGGTGGTGGAGTGTTGATAGCAGTAAGGGGCGATATATCTAGTTATGTAATTGCTTTGAATTCGATTGATATCATTGATCAGCTGTGTGTGGAAGTAAAATTTTCTACCACTAGGTCATTGTTTTTTATTGTATCTTATATTCCTCCTGAAGAAAGTAATGATATTTATCAAAAGCATTTAGATAATATAATAGGCGACTTTAACCTGCCTAATTTAACTTGGTTGTTGGAAGATAATACTATATTACCCTTTAATGTAGTATCTGATAATGATGAAACTGTTACAAGTTTCTTCCTCTCTTATGATTTTAATCAAATTAACCGGTTTAAGAATGATATTGGCAGAGTTCTCGATTTGTTTTTTGTGTCTAACGGCATCAGATCTACTTGTGATCTTTGCCTTAGTCCTATATCAAGAAATACTGTACATCATAAGGCTATAGTTATATCTTTTGAATTTTACTCTTTTGAAAAAGAGTCTAGTAATTTTCCTAAATCATATAATTTTTTAAATGGTAATTATTCTGCTTTAAATAATTTTTTCAATTCGGTGGACTGGTCATCAATTTTAAATGATAATGATCCTGATGAAATTTTAAATTTTTTATTGGATAAAATAAATTTTGGTGTTTCTTTAATGATACCTTCTAAAAAACAGATAACGGAAAACAAGCCCCCTTGGTTTAATAAAAGGCTTGTTAATTTGAAAAATGTTAAGAATAAGGCTTTTAAGAAGTATAAAAAGTCAAAAGATGATGCCGATTTGAAATATTTTCAGCAAATTCGAAGAGAATTTGATTTTTTACATAATTTTTTGTACAAGCAATACATTTTTAGTATAGAGAATAAGTTGAGCTCTGACTCGACTGTTTTTTGGCAGTTTATTAATAATAAACGGAAATCTACAGGTTATCCTACTAATATGGTTGATAACAATATGGTTTCGGCGAATAGTGTTGAATCCTGTAATTTATTTGCATCATTTTTTCAATAAACTTTTTCTAATCACAATAACCTGGCAAATCAGAATTTGGAACCTTTATTGGATGAGTTAACTATATTAATATCTGAGCAGGACGTAATATCTGCTATATTAAACTTAAAAGATAGTACTTCTTGTATCGATTCCACCGATATTTTTTAAAAATTGTGTTTATACTTTAGCAGGGCCTCTTTGTGTTCTTTTTAATAATTGCCTAGCAAAAGGCAAATTTTTAAATTGTTGGAAGGATTGTTGTGTAGTGCCTATATTTAAATCTGGGGACAGAACTAAAGTAATCAATTATAGACCCATTGTTAAGCAGTGTGCAATAGCTAAGATTTTTGACAGTATTCTTAAAATTAAACTTTATGATCATATTTCTCAAAAAATTTCTATTTTTCAACATGGATTTTTACCAGGACGTTCTACCTGTACAAATCTTGCCGTATTGACCAATAATATTGTTGTTGCAATGGAAAATAAGATTCAATTAGATGTAATCTATACAGATTTTTCTAAGGCATTTGATTCCATTTGTCATGAAATATTGTTGTCTAAGCTTCATATGTTCGGTATAACTGGACAATTATTGTTATTTTTCAAAAACTTTTTAACTAATAGAAAATTATTAGTAAAAATTGGTTCTTCTTATTCAACTACTGAGATTATCGCTACCTCGGGAATTCCACAAGGTACTCATTTTGGTCCGTTATTATTTTTAATTTTTATAAATGATTTGCCAGTTTGTTTAAAGTTTTATAAGCCATTAATATTTGCTGATGATCTGAAGCTTTTTGCGGAAGTTTCAAATTTATCTGATTCTAATAGGATACAAAGGGATTTGGAAGCTCTGGGAGAATGGTGTAGTTTTAATAAACTTGTGCTGAATACGAGTAAATGTTGTACTATTTCTTATACACGGTGCCATAATCCAATTATTAGTGATTATTCTGTTGATGGAATTATTCTTAAAAGAGTGGTTGAAGTTAAAGATTTAGGTGTAATATTGGATGCTAAATTACACTTTATCAGTCATGTTGATTATATAACTTCAGAGGCATATTCTATGTTGGGATTCATTAGAAGAAATTCCAATGATTTTAAGGATCCTTCAACTTTTAAAACTTTATATACTTCTATTGTCAGAAGCCAATTGGAGTATTGTTCTCTAATTTGGAACCCTTATTCGGAAGTCCATTCCAACCGGATTGAAAGAATTCAGAAATTGTTTACCAAATTTGTTTTTAAGAGGATCAATTGGCCTGAAGTAGTATCTTCATATGATATTAGGCGTAAATTACTTGGCCTACAATCCTTAAGGGATCGTAGGTCATCATTTTCTTTAATGTTTATTTATAAGATTTTGTGCAATGAAATAGATTGCGAAGCTTTGTCAAATCTAGTAAATTTATATAATCCTCCACGTGAATTACGCCAAGCGCCTTTATTTTATGAGGAATTTCATAGAACCAGTTATGGTTGTAATTAACCAATTACTAGATGTTTAAAGCTTTGTAACAGTTTCTCTCCATTAATAAATTTTAATGTCAATAAATCTAAGTTTAAATTAAATTTATTTGTTCTTTTTAATTGAATTAATTTATTAAATAAACAATTTTGTTAATTATAATAGTCTGTAAGATAATTATCAGTAGACTCAATAAATAAATAAAAAAAAAAAAAAAATACAATTCCCGAGTAAAAAAAATTGATCTCGCGCAATATCTAATCATATCCAATTTGATATTGTTTAAGATCTGCTGTAATATATAGCTGATCCACTTAGATCTCAAAATTGGTTGTATCCAATGATATAGTATTAGATCCGATTGTATATATGGGGATAAACTAAGATCAAGTTATATATCAAAATTGGGAGGTCCAATGATATCTTTGGGGATAAACCTAGATCTAATTTGATCCGAAAAATGGCGGATCAAATTAGATCTAGCTATATATTTGTGGATAAACTTAGATCTAATTTGATCCGAAAAATGGCGGATCGAATTAGATAGAGCTATATATTTGTGGATAAACTTAGATCTAATTTGATCTCAATTTTGGCAGATCGAATTAGATCTAGCAATATATTTGTGGATGAACTTAGATCTAACTTGATCCGAAAAAGTGGCAGATCGAATTAGATCCAGCAATATATTTGGGGATTAACTTAGATCTAAATTGATCCGAAAAATGGCAGATGGAATTAGATCCAGCAATATATTTGTGGATAAACTTAGATCCAATTTGATCCGAAAAATGGCAGTTCGAATTAGATCCAGCAATATATTTGGGGATTAAGTAAGATCTAAATTTATCCAAAAAATGACAGACCAAATTAGATCCAGTAATATATTTCGGGATTGCGTAAGATCTTAACTTCTCCGATAAATTGCAGATCGAATTAAATCCAGTGATATATTTGGGGATTAGGTAAGATCTTAATTTATCCCATAAATTGCAGATCGAATTAGATCGAGCAATTCATTTCGGTATTAAAATGGCAGATCGAATTAGAAACAGCAATATATTTGGGGATTCACATCTAAAACTATCCAGAAAAATTACGGATAAAATTAGATCCCGCATTATATTTGGGTACTACGTAAGATCTCCATTTATTTGGGATTAAATAAGATCCCAGACAGATATTGACAACAGTTCAAAAAATAATAATACACATACATGGCAGAGCACTGATTTTATAAAAATTACAATATTTTGTTAAAATTAGGTTTAAACTCAGAAGGTCTCGAGTTCGATACCGTTTACGGCTATGCATTTTTTTTATAAAAAGAATTTCTTTTTATAAAATTATAATTTTATTTTCTATAAATGTTTTTATAAAATTATATTTTTTTTTTATTAAATTGAATTTTTAAAAAAAAATAATTTTATTTACATCTTTTTAACGCTCTACACCATTTCCAATTGTATCAATTGTTTTTAAGATTTATCAATTGTATTTCAGAAATAATCAATTGAATTTCAGTTTTATCAATTGCATTTCAGAACTTATCAATTATTTTTCAGATTTATGAATTGCATTTTAGAACTACCCGAGTAAAAAAAATTGATCTCGCGCAATATCTAATTATATCCAATTTGATATTGTTTAAGATCTGCTGTAATATCTAGCTGATCCAATTAGATCTCAAAATTGGGTGTATCCAATCATATCGTATTAGATCCCATTGTATATATGGGGATAAACTAAGATCAAGTTATATCTCAAAATTGGGAGGTCCAGTGATATCTTTGGGGATAAACCTAGATCTATTTTGATCCGAAAAATGGCGGATCCAATTAGATCCAGCTATATATTTGGGGATAAACTTAGATCTAATTCGATCTCAATTTTGGCAGATCAAATTAGATCCCGCAATATATTTGTGGATAAACGTATATCTAATTTGATCCGAAAAAGTGGCAGATCGAATTAGATGTAGCTATATATTTGGGGATAAACTTAGATCTAATTTGATCCAAAAAATGGCACATCGAATTAGATCCATCAATATATTTGTGGATAAACTTAGATATAAATTGATCTGAAAAATGGCAGATCAAATTAGATCCAGCAATGTATTTGTGGATTAACTTAGATCTAAATTTATCCGAAAATTGGCAGATCGAATTAGAACTAGCAATATATTTGTGTATAAACTTGCTATATATTTTGGGATTTAGTAAGACCTAATTTGATCCGAAAAATGGCAGATCGAATTAGATACAGCTATATATTTGTGGATCAACTTAGATCTATTTTGATCCGAAAATTGGCGGATCCAGCTATATATTTGCGGATATTTTTAGATCTAATTTGTTCCGAAAAATGGGGGATCCAATTAAATCCAGCTATATATTTGGGGATAAACTTAGATCTAATTTGATCTCAATTTTGGCAGATCAAATTATATCCAGCAATATGTTTGTGGATAAACGTAGATCTAATTTGATCCGAAAAAGTGGCAGATCGAATTAGATCTAGCTATATATTTGGGGATAAACTTAGATCTAATTTGATCCGAAAAATGGCAGATCGAATTAGATCCAGCAATATATTTGGGGATAAACTTAGATCTAATTTGATCCGAAAAATGGCAGATCGAAAAAATGGGTTAATCTAATTATATAAAATTAGATTTAATACAAAAAGTTACATTTTATTTGATAACATTAGACAAAAATAATTCATTCAGATTGCATTACATTGTCCATTCTATTGAAATTACTTCTTGATTATCATTATGTCACATCCAATTTTATATAATTAGATAAACTCGCTTTTCGGATCGTATTTCATCATATTAGATCCAAGGTGGATTTAAATTACTGCAGTACGATCCACCATTTTTAGGATACATACATACATATATTACAATATATGACACTGTATTATAAATATTGTTAATGAAGTAACATATCTGATAATATTTTTTATAGCGCCATACAGTTTTACATTATTCAAATTAAACCATATATGGAATTGTATTCAAAATGTTGAAGTGGTACTAAATTTGACCATATATTGTTTAAATTGTGCCATATATGACAATATATTGTTTAAATGATACCATATATGTCTATATATTAATATTGTTTAAATGACACCATATATCAATATATATGGTAGCATATATTATCATATCTGCATCTGTATTAAAAATGTCGTTCATCAGGTACCATATATGAGCATATATTGTTGAAATGGCACCATATATGACAATATATGGTTTAAATGGCACCATATATGGTAATATATTGCTTAAATAACACCATATATAAATATATATGGCACTATATATGGTAGCATATATTATCATATGTGGAACTGTATTAAAAATATTGTTCATGAGGTACCATATATGGGCATATATTGTTGAAATTGCACCATATATGATAATATATGGTTTAAATGGTACCATATATGATAATATATGGTTTGAATGGCACCATATATGATAATATATGGTTTGAATGGCACCATATATGATAATATATGGTTTGAATGGCACCATATATGATAATATATAGCTTAAATAACACAATATATAAATATATATCGCACTATATATAGTACCATATATTATCATATCTGGAACTGAATTAAAGATTTGGTTTATGAGGTACCATATATGACCACATATTGTTTAAATGGCACCATATATGATAATATCTAGTTTAACTGTCACCATATATAATTATATATTGTTTAAATGATACCATATATAATTATATATTGCTAAAATGCCACCATATATATTAAGATATAGTTCTATATATAACTATATATGCAATAAGATCAACCATGTTATATAATATATAATTATATATGCCATATCTAATATTATGAAGGCCGATATCTAATTAGATGAAATTATATATGGCCAATATATAAATATATATGGCACTATATATAGTGGCATATATTATCATATCTGCAAATGTATTAAAAATTTTGTTCATGAGATACCACATATGACCATATATTGTTTAAATGCCACCATATATGATAATATCTAGTTTAACTGGCACCATTTATAATTATATATTGTTTAAATGATACCATATATAATTATATATTGCTAAAATGCCACCATATATATTAAGATATAGCTCTATATACAACTATATATGCAATAAGATCAGCCATGCTATGTAATATATAATCATATATACCATATCTAATATTATAAAGGCCGATATCTAATTAGATGAAATTATATATGGCATAATATAAGGAAAAATTTTGGAAAAAGACATCATATATAAATATATATGGATATACATAACGACATGTCTAATTATAGATTTTAATATATGCCACATATGATTATATATAATTTTTTTTACTCGGGTAGTGCCATATATATTTATGTATGGTGTTATTTAAGCAATATATTACCATATATGGTGCATTTAAACAATATTATATTATTATATATGGTGCCATTTAAACAATATATGCTCATATATGGTAACTCATCAGCAACTACAATATTAACTGTATTTCAGAAGCTATTAAGTGTATTTCAGAAATTTTAAATGTACCTATTTCAGAAATTATCAACTGTATTACAGAAATTATTAATTGTATTTCAGAAATAATCAAATCTATTTCAGAACTTGTTGATTGTATTTCATAATTAATAGAGAAAAATTTCTGAAATACATTTCATAATTTCTGAAATACAATTGATAATTTCTGAAATACAGTTTGATAATTTCTGAAACACAGTTATGAATTTCGGAAATATAATTAATAATTTCTGAAATACAATTGATAAAACTGAAATTCAATTGACTAGTTCTAAAATACAATTCATAAATCTGAAAAATAATTGATAAGTTCTGAAATACAATTGATAAAACTGAAATTCAATTGATTATTTCTGAAATACAATTGATAAATCGTAAAAACAATTGATACAATTGGAAATGGTGTAGAGCGTTAAAAAGATGTAAATAAAATTATTTTTTTAAAAAAATTCAATTTAGTAAAAAAAAAAATATAATCATAATTTATAAAAAGAAATTCATTTTATAAAAAAAAATGCATAGCCGTGAACGGTATCGAACTTGAGACCTTCTGAATTTAAACCTTATTTTAACAAAATATTGTAATTTTTATAAAACCAGTGCTCTGCCAGTGTATTATTTTTTGAACCGTTGTCAATATTTGTCTGGGATCTTATTTAATCCCAAATAAATGGAGATCTTACGTAGTACCCAAATATAATGCGGGATCTAATTTTATCTGTAATTTTTCTGGATAGTTTTAGATGTCAATCCCCAAATATATTGCTGTTTCTAATCCGATCTGCCATTTTAATACCGAAATAAATTGCTGGATCTAATTCAATCTGCAATTTATGGGATAAATTAAGATCCTGCCAAATCCCCAAATATATCACTGGATTTAATTCCATCTGCAATTTTTCGGAAAAGTTAAGATCTTATGCAATACCGAAATATATTACTGGATCTAATTTGATCTGTCATTTTTTGGATAAATTTAGATCTTATTTAATCCCCAAATATATTGCTGGATCTAATTCGATCTGCCATTTTTCGGGTCAAATTAGATCTAAGTTTATTCACAAATATATTGCTGGATCTAATTCCATCTGCCATTTTTCGGATTAATTTAGATCTAAGTTTATCCCTAAATATATTGCTGGATCTAATTCGATCTGCCACTTTTTCGGATCAAATTAGATCTACTTTTATCCACAAATATATTGCTGGATCTAATTCGATCTGCCAAAATTGAGATCAAATTAGATCTAAGTTTATCCACAAATATATAGCTGGATCTAATTCGATCCGCCATTTTTCGGATCAAATTAGATCTAAATTTATCCACAAATATATAGCTGGATCTAATTGAATTCGCCATTTTTCGGATCAAATTAGATCTAGGTTTATCCCCAAAGATATCATTGGACCTCCCAATTTTGAGATATAACTTGATCTTAGTTTATCCCAATATATACAATGGGATCTAATACGATATCATTGGATACACCCAATTTTGAGATCTAATTGGATCAGCTAGATATTACAG